>PVKV010023397.1:0-33431 GCA_004027835.1 Alouatta palliata | reverse complement strand
TATGAGACACGGATATTTTGGAGCTTTAAGATTTAATGACTACCCTGCTGGGTTTCAGATTTCAGAGGCCGGTAGCCCCATTTGTTTTGGCAGATTTTTTCCCTTTTGGAAAATCTGTTTTGGCAGATTTTTTCCCTTTTGCTTATACCTCCATTGTGTCTTGGAAGTAATTAACTTGTTTTTGATTTTACAGGCTCTTAGGTTGAAGGGATTTGCTTTGTCTGAGATGAGACTTTTTGGACTTTGGGCATTTGAGTTAATGCTAAAATGAGTTAAGATTTTGGGGGACTGTAGGGAAGGCATGATTATATTTTGCAATGTGAGAAAGACATGAGACTTGGGAAGGGCCAAGGGTAAAATGAAGAGTTTGGGTCTGTTTCCCTGTTTAAATGTCACATCAAATTGTAATCTTCAATGTTGGAGGAGGGGCCTGGAGGAAGGTGATTGGATCATGGGAGTGATTTCCCCTTTGCTGTTCCTGTGACAGTAAGTGAATCCTCAAAGATCTGGTTGCTTAAAACTGTGTCACACTTCCTTCTTTGCTGTGCCTTACTCCTACCATACAAGACGTGCCAGCAGCCCCTTTGCCTTGTGCCATAATTGTAAGTTTCCTGAGGCTTCTCCAACCATTCTTCCTATAAAGTCTGTGGAATTGTTGGCCAATCAAGCCTCTTTTCTTAATAAATCATTCATTTTCAGGTATTTATAGGAGTGTAAAAATAGAATGATACACCCGTTTTATGTTTTTGTATGCTTTGTTGAAGCTGTATCTGGTTTATTTCTGGCCTCTCTATTCTGTTCCATTGGTCCACATGCCTACTTTCATACGGGTACCTGCTGCTTTGGTAACTATAGGTGTGTGGTATAATTTGAAGGTGGGTAATGTGATATCTCCAGATTTGTTCTTTCTGCTTAGTTATTGCTTTGACTATTTGGGCTCCTTTTTGGTTTTGTATTAAATTTTAGGATTGTTTTTTCTAGTCCTGTGAAGAATGATGATGGTATTTTGATGGGAACTGCATTGAAACTGTAGATTGCTTTGGGCAGTATGGTCATTTTCATAACATTTATTTTACCCATTCATGAGCATGGGGTGTGTTTTCACTCCTTTGTGTTGTCTATGAGTTTTTAGACAAGCTCTGGCTCTGTGGTCCTGGCTGGGATGAAGTGGTGTGATCATGGCTGTCTGTAAGCTCAAACTCCTGAGCTCAAGTGACTCTTCTGCCCTGGCCTGCTAAAGCTCTGGGATTACAGGCATGAGCCACCATACCCAGAACCATATACCATTGTTCTTTAAGGGAAAAACCAGTCCATTAACCCTGAGGGTAGCCTCCAGGAGTTAAGATATGACATTAACTAACTACTAGTGACTCCCCTCTACCGAAATGACTATGAGAAAGCAAGCATGCATGGAGGAAGAAAGGAAAATAAGGAAAACAAGTCTCTCATGATTTTCATCACAGAAGCTTGGTTACAGTCCAGTAGGCAGAATGCAGTCAATCACCTGCTGACATGGGGGTACAAAAGCCCACCCCTTACCTCAAAAAGAAACTCTGCAATGCAGTTCACACACTCCACTCCTTCTCCCTGAAATTAAACTAAGCTAAATCTACCAAGTCTATTCCAGCTAAGCAGCCACTCAAGCCACTGACAATCCCTCATCTGTTCTTCTGTCTTTATAATTGGCATATCCTGGACATTTTACGTAAATGCAATCATATAATATGGTTTTTTGTTTCTAGCTTTTTTTTTTTTTTTTTCACTTAAAACATTAAACACATAAATTTTTTTTGAGACGGAGTCTCACTCTGTTACCCAGGCTGGAATGCAGTGGCACGATCTCGGCTCACTGCAACCTCTGCCTCCCAGGCTCAAGCGATTTTCCTGCCTCAGCCTCCTGAGTAGCTGGGACTACAGGCGCAAGCCACCTTGCCCAGCTAATTGTATTTTTAGTAGAGACAGGTTTTACCATGTTAGCCAGGATGGTCTCAATCTCCTGACCTCGTGATCCGCCCACCTCGGCCTCCCAAAGTGCTGGGATTACAGGCCTGAGCCACCCTGCCTTTGCGGGCACTTCTGTTTCCAGTGTTTTTGCCACAGCTTGGACAGGGATGAGGTTACTTAACTGCCTTGCTCTTGCTTAATTTAAGTGCTGTTGTAAGAGCTATTAGCTCAGCCAATTGAGTGCTTGTGTTTCGGGAGAGTGACTACCGCTTATCCTGCCTTATGTACTTTCTTTACCAGCTGTTTTCTGACTAAGAGTTCCCCTTGGAGGAAAGTGATCCTGCCACATCATATGGGCTGTAAACAGTTGAATTATTTTCTAGGGTTAACTTGGAGGCTTTTCTGACTAGTAGAGCTATGATGACAACACCTTGGATGCATGTGTAAGTAGGTCTAACTACAACTAAGGTTGAGAAAAATATAGGATTAGAGTCTTCCCTGCGATGTCCCTTTCTAAACTTCTTCAGGATGAGCTGTTCCTCCACGGAATTAGGGAATAAGGAAATGTGCTCTATTAGTGCCTCTCTTAGTCTTTCCATAAAGGCTATAGGATTCTTATCTGGCTTTTGGTTCATTATAGAGAGGTTAGAGTAACTGAGAGGTTTGCCCCTGGTTTTCCGTAGGACTTTAAAATGTGTTTAAAAGTTGGTTTCTTTTCCATTCATTTCCAGAGCTACTGGGGTTCTAGTTAGGGCTGTTTACCGGAACTGCTTCCCTCTCTATTGGGAATGGTGTTTTTGGTTATCTCTTTTTCTTTCCCTTTCTGCTTTCTTCCCTTTGGGTGTATTATAGGAGACAATCTCATCTCCAAAATTATCTGCTGCTTGCAGAACTACCTGCTTTTTAGCTGCGGGTTTGGTTTACGAGCAGCATAATATCCCACCATGTGAGGTTAAATACCTGATTAAATTTTGCAAAGCTTCTCTATACCTATTAGGGTTTTTAGAAAATCGGCCTAAGATTCCCTTTATTTGCCTAAGGTATTGTAATGAGAATGTGAGGGGAGCCCAAATAAGGGGGATCCTCAGATGGTTCCCCTGAAAGTTTCTTTGTTTAATTATGAGGAACTGTTTTTCCTGGGCTTTCCTGATATGAGTGCTAAAAGAGCTGGACTGATCTTACACCACTTACAGAGATTTAGTAAAAATGCCATGTCCCTACGCAAAAGAAAATGAGTTGCTTTTCTCCGTAAAGTTTTGAGTTTAAGGAAGTTTCAGTATTTCAGAGTGCACTGCAGAGGGGCGCAAGCTGAGGATAATTTATTACAGATTTAGATAATGTAGCGAAAATAAAAGCATCCTCTTAGTCTCCTTTTTCTTATGACCCAGAGTGGAGGAGAAGACAAGAAGCGTCCTCCGAATACTTTCCCTCCCTGGTTTCCGGATCTCAGCACCACGTTAAATGTGCCCCCCATGGTTGTAGGTGTGGTCCTCCAAGCCATGGAACTGGATGAACTAAGTAATGGGGCTAATCATGCTCACATATGCAATTTTATTTTATTTATTTATTTTTTTACTTTAGGTGCATACTGTATCTGGCATTTCTCCCCATGTTATCCCTCCCCACCCTCCCCACCCCCTGTCTCTCCCCTACCCCCATCAACTGCCCCCAGTGTGTGATGCTCCTCTCCCTAAGCAGTTTTAGCTTATCCACCTGGTGTGATTTACTCTGATTTTCTAAACTTCTGTGCTTTGCCTGGCTCCCAGAAAAAAAGGATCTCTGGAGAGACTGTGTCACCTTTGCGTAATACTTCTTTAATGGAGGCAATGTGCTAGATTGCCTGGTATTACAACCCATGCTAATGCACTTAACCTTAAAAAAAAAAACCACGTGTGCTTAACTTCCAAACTTAAAATACCCTAACTAATTAAGTACTGTCTTAATTGGAGACAGAATAGGTGCCTTAAAAGAAGGTAGAAACCAAATGGCTGTTTTCCTACGGATAAAATAATATCGGAATTAAAATCTGGTTGTGGAAGACATCTTACTCCTAACTGTTGAAAGCAAAGCCTTCTCATCCACAGAAGTAGCAGTAGAAAAGCATGAAATGGAAAAGTTGTGAACCTGTAATCTACCACAGAGAACCAACAATGTGTCATACGAACAGGATTTTTATTTCCACTAGGTGGTGGCACTGGCTTAGAAATACCATGTGCTTACCAGAGAAACCGCAGAGATAAGTTGAGTTACTGCCTGCCTTGTGGCACTGGCTTAGAAATACCATGTGCTTACCAGAGAAACCGCAGAGACAAGTTTATTGAGTTACTGGCTGCCTTGATTGTGACCTTATCTAAGAGACCTCTTTCTCTGACCTGTAAAGATTCCTGCACATTGGACACACACAGAGAGTGTAGGTGACCACAGATAGAGAGAGAAAGAACATTTGGCAACAGGATAGCTGGAAGAAACCCATGAAATTAAAGGACAGACTTAAAGCTGAGATCCACTCCATACCCACCAGTTTGATGAGGAAATTCCCATCCTGGCCAAAACACCAAAATGATAGGGCTTCAGTGACTGCAGGAGCACCATGGTCCTTGGTCTCGTGCTAACAGGATTAATGCCACAGACACACATGGGAGTGATTTTAAGGAGTAAAAAGTTTAATATGCAAGAAAGAAGAAAAGAAGAAGAAAACAGCTCCTCTGCACAGAGGAGGAGGGATTCGAACAAAGAAAACCCCGTGTGCAGGAAAAAGTGGCTGCTTATATTGGGATTCTGGAGGAGTCAGTGTCTGGTTTCCATAGAGCTCAACAGACTGGTCTGACCAGGTGTGTTGTTTATGTAGCCCATGAAAAACCAGACCTGAACATATGGTGTTATCTGGAGGTGGCCATGACACTTGGTACGCCTGGTGACAAAAAAAAGACAGCAGGAATAGCCATATTGAGTAAGTCCCATTTGTAATGGCCAGCAATTGCATATCAGTTTGTTGGCCTGGCCCTTCAAGTTGCCTTTTCTGTTAGAAAACAAATGGTTTGGGGGTTGCTTCTTATGACAGAAAAATTTTCACCAAGAACATTTACCCTTACTATCTGCCTAAATACTATTTCTTAATAACTCCTATATGAGAAGGATAACAAATAGTGTCCATGCAGGTCACAAGAATAAAAAAACAGAGCCAATTCCATGATATGTGATACCTAAAAATGGCTTTGGAAGTGCCTATTTTATTGTGGCCAATGTTTGGTCTCCTTTAAAAGCTGCAATATCATGACAGTGTGGTGCTGGCTTAAGGAGACACAGAAATCAAAGGAGAAGAATAGAGAGTCTAGAAACACTCACAGAGTCACCTGGGAGTCCAAAATAGGCTAAGACCATCGCATTGGAAAAGGACAGTCTTTTCAACACATGATGCTGGGGAAACTAGACTTACACATACTGGTGCCTTACCTTCTAACATATACAAAAGTGAACTCAAAATGTATCAAAGAATAAACATAAGCCCTTCAATGATAAAAGTCTTAGGAGAGACACAGACAGATATCGCCGTGACATGAGATTTGGCAATGATTTCTTGAATATGGGCTGTAAATACAGATGAAGTGCACTTTATCTTTTTTTGTTGTTATTTGGGCTCTTGGTTTTATACTCATAGTTATTAAAACATTAAAAAATTGTCAAGAAATCCACGGTGCAGACATAAATAATATCATAATTTATTTCTGAATTCTTTTTTTTTTTTTTTGAGACGGAGTTTCGCTCTTGTTACCCAGGCTGGAGTGCAATGGCATGATCTCGGTCACCGCAACCTCCGCCTCCTGGGTTCAAGCAATTCTCCTGCCTCAGCCTCCCGAGTAGCTGGGACCACAGGCGCGCGCCACCATGCCCAGCTAATTTTTTGTATTTTTAGTAGAGACGGAGTTTCACTATGTTGACCAGGATGGTCTCGATCTCTTGACCTCGTGATCCACCCGCCTCGGCCTCCCAAAGTGCTGCGATTATAGGCGTGAGCCACCGCGTCCGGCCTTATTTCTGAATTCTAATGAATGCTATCTAATTAGTGTATCAGACAGATGTGATAAGAAAGACATTTGTTTATTAAGAAAGCAGTTATCAAGACACTCAGCACAGATTCACAATTGCCTGACTTCAGGGAATTGCTAGGCAATAAGAATAGCTGTCTTCATGATTGTTTTATGAAACTAGAACCATAAAACTATTGAGTAGGTTTGATGGGAAGAGGAGGGTAAAAGCCCAAGTGAAAAGGGAAAAACAGATAAAGTGCACTTTGTTAAAATTCATCATATCTGTTCATCAAACACCACTGTAAAAAGAGTAAACAGTCAATTGGCAGAATGGAGATAATGTGCAAATCATATATCTGAAAAGTGACTATTATCTAGGAGAGGGGTCCCCAGGCCACAGATAAATACCACTGCTGGCCTCTTAGAAAATGGGCAGCATACAGCAGGAGGTGAGCAGTGGGCAACCAAGCAAAATATCATCTATATTTACAGCTATATCCCATCCCTCATGTTACTGCCTGAGCTCTGCTTCCTGCCAAATCAGCGGTGGCATTCGATTCTCATAGGAGCATGAACCCTACTGCAAACTGGTTGTGTGAAGGATCCAGGTTGTTTGCAACTTATGAGAGTCTAACTAGTGCCTGATGATCTGAGGTGGAACAGTTTCATCAAGAAACCACTATCCCAAACCCCACCACACACACATCCCTGGTCCATGGAGAAATTGTCATCCACAAGACCATGCTCTGGTGCCAGAAAGGTTGGGGACTGCTGATCTCGAACATATAGAGACCTTCAACAACCCAGTAACAATGACAAAAATATCCCACCCAATTTAACAATGGCCAAAGAACGTCAAAAGACATGTCTCCAAAACAGATACAAAAATGGCCAATGAGCACATCAAATGACACTCAACATCACAAGTCCTTACGGAATGCAGAGCCACAGTGAGATACCACTTCATGCTTATTAGGGTGGCTATGATGTTTAAATGCAAAATAACAAGTGTTGGGAGAATGTGAAGAAACTGAAACCCTTCAACACTGCTGGTGGGAGTGGAAAATGGCATGGCCACTAAGGAAAATATTATGGCAATTCCTCAAAAAGTTTACCATATGATTCAGAAATACCACTTCTGGGTACATACACTAAAGTACTGAAGGAAGAGAGTGGTACAGATGTTTATACAGTAATATCCATAGCATTGCTCATTATTCACTACAAGCAAAAATGGAAAGAATATAAAAGTCCATCTAAGGAGGTACCTCCAATGGAAGATTATTAGCTGTAAAAGTGGATGACACTCTGATACTTGCTATCACATGAATGAGTCTTTAAAGTACACTAAATGAAAGAAGCTTAACTCCCCAGGAGGTTACAGGTACAGGCTGGAGAGGGAGGGTAATGGGGCAGGGGTAGGGGCTATAAACATTTGGACCCTTCTTCCAGCAGCTTTCTTGTGCCTCAGGGCCTGCTTAAGCCTCATCTCACATAGATCATCTCTAGTTGGTAATGGAGAGCTGCTGTACTTGCCAAGCCTTTTGGCTGCGTGCATAAAACACCACCTGGCTCTTGTCCCACAGCCAGGTCTCATAGCAAATTGAAGGCCATGGTTAAGCATTCACTCTACTAAGGCCCAGTAGACAGACAAAGGCTTTTTCTGAAAAGCAAGAGTAGTTATCCATGAGGGTGGCATGGCTTTCCTCTAAAACCTTCAAGGTCTATGCTGTCATTCATGTATAGTCCTTCACACTTCCGGCCAAAGTTTCTAAGAGTATCTCTATTTGCCACTGACACTTGAAACACCACTGCACCTGCTGAGTTCCAGGCCAAAGAAATGTGCATGGAAGCGTATTCTGGTGCAGAGACTCCCCTTTTCCTGAGACCCATACAAAATTAAAAGCTTTTTAGAATACTGCGTACGTAGGCCAACAGAATGTACCCATGTGAGGCAAGTGTTGTCTCCAAAATCCAAAGAAGCTTACTAGGCATGTGCCCCTTTGTTGGTGATAGAAGGGACCTCATGCACCAACTCTACTTGTATCTGAGAAGGAGCATCTTTGCATGCTACAGTCACTGGCTGCCTAAAAATTTCACTGAATGAGAAACCACCTGAACTTTTCTGGGATTTGTTTCCTACAGTCTGACACACACAAATATCTTACCAGTATGACTAATGTGATGACCACCTCCTGACCACCAGGTCTTATCAGCATAATATCATCAAAGTAAAAGACCAGCCTGATGTCTTCTGGAAGAAAGAAGTGAACTAAGTGTCTGTGGACTAATTTGGACACAGGGCTGTGGACTAATTTGGACACAGGGGAGTTGATATCATCTGAAGTGGGACAGTGAAGGCAGCGGATTGTGTCATGTGGAAGCTGATTGCTTCTGGTTGCCTTTACTTACAGGTAACAAGAATAAACCCACATATCTGCTATATGGATAGATGTACACCATGCACCATGGGATGTGTTAATTTGCTCAAGCAATGAAACCACATCTGGTGATTGCACAAATCTGGTACAGCTGCACGTGCAGTTACCATCTGGTGAAGCTGATGAGAACCCACTGTCATTCTCCAAGAGCCAACCGTTTTCTACACAGGCCAAATATGTGAGTGAACGGGGAGGTGGGGAAATCACCAGTCCTGGATCCTTCCAGTCCTTCACGGTTGCACTAATCTCTCCAGATGCTCCAGGAACATGGTATTGCCTTTGCTTTTGGTTTTGTAGGTGGAGGCAGCTCTAATGGCTTCTGTTGGCCTTTGCTACCCTCGTAGACCTCCCCGCACAGTTCAGAGAACCAATACGAAATTCTGCCATTTGCTGTGTCTATTCCACTTATGCCATTTGCTCCACAAATTCTGCCATTTGCTGAGTGTCTCTAGCCCACTATCCTAGTAGACAGACAAAGGCTTTTTCTCAAAAGTGGAGTGGGTATCTACAAGGACAGCATGACTTTGCTCCAGAATCTTCAGATTCTGTGCTATAATTCATGTATAGAAGCCTGCTGAAATTTCTGAATATCTCTACCTGCCATTGACACTGAACAAATACCACTGATGCTGAGTAAATACTATCTCTGCCAGCCACTGATTCTGAGAAATAAGCAACATGAAACTCAGCAAATACCTACAGATAGGTAGGGGGCCAACTGGGCAGCTGCCAAAGAACTTAATCTTTTGATCCTGGCTAAACTTTAAACCAAACTGAAAATCTGATCATGTGTTCTTTTTACAACTAGTTATTAAGCCATTAGTAAATTCTCAGGAAATCCACTGTGTAGACATAAATGATTTCCTTATTCACTTCTGGATTCTTACAAATTCTATTGCATGAGTTTTTCATAAAGCAGTTATAGAAAAAGACATTTATTATGGAAACAGCAAGATGCTCAGAGTAGAAAAACAATTTCCTGCCCTTGCTGAATTGGCAGGAAATAAAAATTGCTTGGTTCATAATGACCGAGACCAGCTCAGCCGTAGAGACCACCCCCCAGGTGGTGCCAAAGGAACTGAGAAGTAGACACCCTGACAGAACAGCAAAGTGGATCTATCCAGGGGGCCAACAGCCTTCCGAATTGAGATCATCAGGGGCCTGACAGCATTCTGGGCTCAAGGCCTCGAGTAGACTCTGACCCACACATTTATTCTCTCTGAACAGGTGATGATTATTAACAAACAGATGTTCGGTATTTTCTCATAACACAAAAGTATACCAAGTAGGCAGCTGGTACCCGCTTACCACTGATCACAGACAAACTAAAAAGTATTCTCCATGAGGAAGCCATGGGTCAGATGTTCCGTGCTTAAAGAATTGTTTTAACTGGTGTATGATATTTATATATTGTCATGCCACTTTAGAATGACCCAAGGAGTTTTCTATTTGGGGGTGGGTGTGGCTAGGTTTTCCTCGCCATCATTCTTCCTAGCAAACAATATATTCTATCGCATACTCAGCATTTCTCAGCAATCATACACTCAGCATTTCTCAACACATAATTGTTCTATGAAGGTAGCACCAGAAGATTTTCTCATCGGTATGAGAAAGCTATAATAGAAAGAGGAGGGTAAAGGACAGCATGGAGGTTTCTGGACTGGGAGAGGGGACTTGGGGCTTGATTAACTAAGTCACAGGGTAGGAATGGCTATGTCAGAGCTGAGCAGGGGTGAGCAGGAGCCACACTATCTACACTAAAAACACAGGGCGGGCACTCATGGGGGTCCCCTTCCCCCTACATGGACTCCAAAGCCCACAAGTCCCTTCACTCAACCAGGAAAACCAAGAATGAAACTCCTATGCTCTCCCTCTGAGTTAAGGAATAAAGGATGTAAAACTTCATGTCTGGAATTGTTGAGGCACAGACTTAGAAAAAGGGAATTTATTTATTTAAACAGTGCTCATGCATGATTATACTCTGCTTCCATCCCCGCCCTCAGGCTGAGAAAGAAAAAAGCCATTTCACAGAGGAGGATCTGCAGGCTCAAAGAATGAGAAGGGCAGGCACTACTTTGTAGAGTGTAAATCTTGGTAACAGATGGCCTGGTGCAGTGGCTCACGCCTGTAATCCCAGCACTTCGGGAGGGAGAGGCAGGTGGATCACAAGGTCAGGAGGTCAAGACCATCCTGGCTAACATGGTGAAACCCCGTCTCTACTAAAAATACAAAACATTAGCAGCCATGTTGGCATGCACCTGTAGTTTTAGCTACTTGGGAGGCTGAGGCAGAAGAATCGCTTGAACCTGGGAGGTGGAGGTTGCAGTGAGCCAAAGACATGGATGCAAGTGAACCCTTTGGTCAGGGCACACAGTGTTCAATCTCACTGATGACCTCCCCTTCAGCATCTATTCTCCACCCACAGACCCACCCATGGACATGGGGTAAGACACCTCTATTGCCAGTCCTGCAGTGCCCACTACTGCCCCCTGTCCTGTAGGGGCCTGGGCCTTGATCTCAGAAAACCTTTTCTTACACCCAGCCCCCTCCTAAGAGTGGCTTTTCCCCTGGAGCCTTTTCCTTTTGGTTGGCCTCTGGGCAGGCCCCATCCATCCAAGATGCTCTAAAGATTCTAATCCTCAGAGGGTCTTGATTCCTGCCTTCCCAGGAAGGCTGTGCAGGTTCTGGACAATTATGTCTACTTGGTGAGCAAAAAGAGTAAGATTTGATTTACATTTCAGGGAGTCTACAGGCTGTCTCAAAAGTTTTTCTAAAGAAGAAATAATCTGCATGAAGAGACTATAATAATAATTTTGGTTAGAAAGCCATATTTGCAACTGTGTCGAACTGAACCCTTCAATGTACAATCTAGAGTAAAACTGGTATCTATGTGTTGGCATATTCATAAAATTCCAGAGTGCAGAGCAGTGAAAATGAAGGAATTCGAGCTCCACATAGCAATACGAATGAACCCAAAACACAGAAATGTGAACAAAACATGCATGACCCGAAAAAGACCTCAGAGAGCAGGCATTTTCAAGCAACATTCCACAACATAGTGGAACTAAAAGGAATGCAAAGAAGAAAGGCAGGAGCATGTTCGCCTGTGGGGGCAAGAAGATCCCATGGTGGGTTAAAAACAGGTGGACCAAAAGTGTGTTAGCAACAGGCTGTGCGTAGAATTGGAGTGGTTACTCAAGTGCTAGATTAATAATTACTTATCATAATATACAGTTCTTTAATAAGTAGTGTCATTTCCTATAAATGGTTTACATTCACTGATTATAAAACTAAAGAGGAAAATTTTTAAAAAAGAGTAATTTATAGATTCAATTCTATCTCAATCAAGCTACTGCTGACTTTCTTCAGAGAATTGGAAAAAACAACCTTAAATTTCACATGGAACCAAAAAAGAGCCCACATAGCCAAGACGATCCTAAGGGGGGTGGGGGGGAAGCAAAAAAAAAAAGCTGAAGGCATTATGCTACCGGACTTCAAACCATAATACAAGGCTATAGTAATCAAAACAGCATGGTATTAGTAGCAAAATAGAGATATAGATCAATGGAACACAACAGATGCCTCAGAAATAATGCCACACATCTACAACCATCTGATCCTTGACAAATCTGACAAAAACAAGTAATGGGGAAAAGACTCCCTATTTAATAAATGGTGTTGGGAGAAACAATGTCTCTGAAATGTTGATTCACATGAACCCCCAGAAAGGAAGAATAACCTGTAGCTAGAGCTTAGGTGTGTAAGAGAAGGAAGGGAGTAGCCCTCACCTGGTAGAGACAAGGGGCCTTCTGAGGGGGAAGAAAGAAGCAAGGACTATCTCAACTCTTCTCCACAGGTCCTGCTGAGGATCAAGGCCAGTGATTTCCCAGTAACTGTAGAACAAACAGAAGCATTATCTTTTAGGGCCAACACCTTTCTCCAGAATCCCCGCCTTTCTTTTTTAAATTATTGCACAAGTTAGGACAATGTACACCTTCCAGGTAGATTCTGCACAGTGGAGAAAAATCTTTATGAGAGGCACGGAGGCTGCACTGCGCAACCCTTCACTCCATCATTCTTATCTGTGCATTTCCCTGTTACTCCTTCCTCTCCCTGGTACTTCCACCACCGTGATTTCTGCTGCATCACAGACACAGGCCTGCAAACAGGGGTGGTGGTGTCAAGGTTATAGTGAGCTAGGATTGCATGACTGCACATACGCCTGGGCAATAGAATGTGACCCTATCTCAAAAGAGAACAAATATCAGCCACTCGAAGATTCCCTCCAGTTATTTCTCTGGCCCACATTCTTTATTTCTGCAAGTACTGAAGCTGTGCTCTTAATAATCTGTGCCCCTTCTGGGAAGGACGCCCATGGCCCTTGATGATTGTGATGAATGTGCATCCCACATACAGGGGTTTACTGTTCTCTTTTTATTTCCTTCTCTCTTTCAACAAGTATTATTTCTCACTGGAGTTAATTACTTTACTGTTACATCCTTGTATCTTGTTTTCACTTTTTCAGAGTTGAAAATGAAGGCAGGTCTGTGTTCCAGAAGAACCCACCCTCTTCTTTCAGTAACATCTAACAGGCCCTATACATGCCAGGGATAAGGGTAAAAGTTTTACATATATTAACAGTTCTATCCATGTGAACACCCTACAAAGAAGAAATTTCTAGTAATCCTCTTTGGATAGGGGACACTGAAATAGAGAACACTTAAGTAACAGATCTAAGATGGCACTGCTAGTAAGAGGTGAAATCAGGACAGAAATCCAGGTAGCCTGGCTCCTCATGCCTTGCTCATAACTATGCCTCCACCCCTGTTTCCTCAGGAATAAGGGGCCTGACTGTGGTAGGGTGGGAACGAGGAGGCCTGAGTTTGCCGTTGGTCTCGAACCTCCTGCATCATGAGAATCTCTTATAGAAGGGTAGGCCGTACCTGGTCCTGCCCATCTCATCCACTCTCAATATCTGTGGCAGGCACCATATACATGGCCTGTGTACTTGTCTGTTGGTTTCTGAGTGACAGTCAGAGGGACACTGATCCTCCCTTTTGTGTGAGTACTCCATGGTCCAAGGATGGTGGGTGGTGGAGGAAGAGGGAGAGTATTTACTTAGGAGGTGGTCTCATGTGAGTGATGTGGAAATGTCTAGTTTCCACAGGTGCAGGATGGAGGCACCATGCAAGTGAAGGTCCTGGAGACCCTCCAGCACCAGGCATGAAACTTGCAGTTCCTGCACTGTGGGCCAGTCATACAGCCTAGTCATACAGTCAGACACTCAGTGGGTTTGGGCTGTGGTTCTTTATCAAGAAGCATAGAATTTTCAAGGAATGGATAACTCATAGCCTCAGGTCAGTTACTGTGGCTCAGTTTCCATCTGGGAACACAGGGCAGAGCGTCTCACTTCTGAAGGGCAGGAGGAGCTGAAGCAACCCCACAGGGATGAGGGTTGTAGTAGCACCAGAAAAAAGGCAGAAAGGCTTCTGCTTGCCCTGTGGAAAAAGGGGAAGGAATTTCTATGTGTGTCCTTTCTGTGCCCACAAGGGAGGGTTCTGCACAACTTGCTGTGTGCTTTACCCTCAGCAATGACCCACAGCTGCAGGTGTATTTCCACATAGGGATGAATGAGGACTCAGACATCACCTTCCACTTCTGAGTGTATCTTGGCCATTGTGTGGTCATGAATATTCATTAATGTGAGGCCTGGATGTGTGAGGTGACATGCCACACTGTGCTCTTCAAAGATGGAAAACATTTGACCTGGGCCTCTCAGTGCTGACCAAGGAGTACCAGGTGAGCACCCAGGAGCTCCCAGCACTTGGCCTTTGTGGGCTTCCAGAGCAGGAGGCAGCTCTCCCTGAGATGGCCCCATGAGTCCCTTGGGCTCCTCCCATTACTACCCTTGCCCCAGACTTTTCATCACAGAGCACCTTCTGCTTGCACTGGCATTTTCAGCTTGTTTCCTAAATCTGACCAGGGTCAAGGTTGGCTTACCTGCCATTTCCCCCAAGGTACGGAATCTCCACTGTCTTTTCTTACAATGCTCATTTCTACTTAGGCAGTTACTTGTATTTTCATTTAGCTGAATGAATACAATATGTGTAAGAACAAAATTGTTGTAGTCCGTCAAAAATTAAGCCTTTGTCTCACACCTGGACTCCAGTTTGGCTCCTGAGAACATTACCGGTGCTCTGCTCTCCTTCCAGAGGAAACCTATGCCTATAGAAGCATATAGGTCTATGATTTCATTTACTTTTTAAACAAATCATGGTATAAATTGCTCTACACATTACACATTACAAGTTGATTTGTTCTTAAAGAATGTATCTTGAGGACATCACCTAGCCATGGTGCTGCCTCAGTTTTTAAAGACTGCATAGTATCTCAATAGGAGTACCCAAAATTATGGAACTTGACCTTTTTGATGGGCATTTAGGTTGTTTCCAATTTTTGCTCTCACAAATAATGCCATATTAAGCTCTCTAATCGACACTTTTGTCATTATCAACCTTCTGATACTTATATTGGAAGATAATTACAAAAAATGGAATAACTGGGTCAAAAATGTGTGCATTTAAAATCTGATACATTAACACCTATAAGGTAACTTTCTCTATAGACCTCCGTAGTAAAGAATATGTTCAAACTTTCTGGCCTTCCCTAATGTTTATGCCCAAAGATTTACATTTTATTCACATTTAAGTTGAGAATCTTTTTATATGCTAATCAGCTATTAAAAATGATATCAAATGTTTCACAACACTTGTCCTGTTTTAACTCTCTAGGAACACATGAGTTTCATTCTTGGCCACCACCAGCTCAGATCTGAGACTGTAAAGAGAAACTAGGCCATTGGCAGTGAATGGCAGTCACAGTTCACGGAACTGAAATATAGGCATTACATGAACATTATCAAGCACTAACCCTCTGCTTAACCCTGTGCAAGACACAGGGATTCAAGGTCACAGGACATAGTCCCTGGCCATGGGGAACTTCAAAGCTAGAGTGGAGGCTAAGCAAACAGAAGAGACTGTGTAGCACAAAGTGGTAGAATCCCATTGGAAGAATGAGAGAAAACATTGAAAATACAGTGAGCTACTGTTTGAAATAGGTAGAAAGGTAGTCTGTAAACAGCAGCCTCTCTGATGCAATCTGAAACTGCCTTTCTTTCTTTCCTTTCTTTCTTTTTCTTTCTCTCTTTCTTTCTCTTTTTCTTTGTCCCTTTCCTTTCCCTTCGTTCCTTCCTCCCCTCCTTCCCTCCTTCCTTCCTTCTTCTCTCTTCTTCCTTCTCTTCTCTTCTTCTCTTTCTGGTGGAGTTTTGCTCATTTCCCCAGCTAGAGTGCAACGGTGCGATCTTGGCTCACTGCAACCTCTTCCTCTCAGGTTCAAGCCATTCTCCTGCTTCTGCCTCCCAAGTAGCTGGGGTTACAGGCACTCGCCACGATGTCTGGCTAGTGTTTGTGTTTTTAGTAGAGACGGGGTTTCACCACATTGACTAGGGTGGTCTCTATCTCTTGACTTTGTGATCCACCCACCTCGGCCTCCCAAAATGCTGGGATTGTAGGCGTGAGCCACTGCACCCAGCTGGGGCTCTCTTCTTTCTACTTGGACTCCAAAACTCACAGGTCCCTCTACTCAACCAGGAAAAGGAAGAGGGAAACTCATATGGTCTCTGCCCTGAGTTCCAGAATGTGGGATGAACCATTTCTTTTTTGGAAATGCTAAGACCCAGACTTAGCAAAGGCAAATTTCCTCATTTAAAGAGTGCTCACGGATGACCATGTGCTCCTTCCATCCTTCTTCCTGACTTAGAATGGGAAAAGTCATGCTTTTATTGTTTGTTTGTTTGGGGGGGGGGGTGAATCTGAGACAGAGTTTTGCTTTTGTCACCCAGGCTAGAGTGCAATGGCAAAATCTTATCTCATTGCAGTCTTGGTCTCCTGGGTTCAAGCAATTCTCCTGCCTCAGCCTCCCAAGTATCTGGGATTACAGGCATGCCCCATCACTCCCGGCTTATTTTGTACTTTTAGTAGAGATGGGGTTTCTCCATGTTAGTCAGTCTGGTCTCGAACTCCTGATCTCAGGCAATCTGCCCTCCTCGGCCTCCCAAAGTGCTGGGATTACAGGCGTGAGTCACCGCACCCGGCCTGGGAAAAGTCATGTCACAGAGGAGGAGCTGTAGACTCATATAATGGACAGGGCAGTCAGTACTCTTCAGCGTGTAAATCTTGGTCAGAGATGGATGCGAGGCAAACCCTTTTACCAGAAAACACAACGTCATAACTTCAGGAGAAGCATGGAGGCTGAGCTGCACAACTCCTCACCATCACTCCAGCATCCTCACCTATGCATTTCTCTGGTGATTCCCCGCCCCCTGGCTTACCCCTTACTGTCAATTCTGCTGCAGCACAGTCACAGGCCTGAAACTGAAACTGAGTCTATTTCTGTCACACCCTATCCCTCACTTTCGGGAAATCATGCTAGGAGGGGCTTGGAAACAGAAACAAAGCCAAGGGGCAGGGCCAACGTGGAACATTTAAGTGCTGCAAATCAGAGACTCACACAGAAGACCAGATACGCTTCCGAAGAGCTACGCAGAGGCAGACAACAATGTCACTGCTATGTGTAAGTCGAAAGGCCCAGCCTTCAATAACCTCAATTTACATAAAGCAAGAAAGAACCAGGGGTGCCAGTAGGAGAATTTCTATTGTGAATACGTTACTGAGAGTTGTGAGTGTGTGAAAGAGAGACCCTGGGGCAATGGTATCTGAGATGCTGGTGGGGTGTTGGGTGTGGACCCTGGACCAGTGTAACCCTGTTTGACTGTGTGGTGGTGTCTGATGAGTGAACTCTGCTGTGAGGATGTGACTTTAAGTGGGAGGTGGACGGCCAACCAGGGTGGGTGGGTGTGTTCCTGAGTGTAAAGGAGTGACTGTGATATGAGTGTGTGTGAGCACAGCTCGACCAGTGCATGAGCATCTTTACATGCACAGTGAGCAGATGTATGTGACTCAGTGAGCTGCATGGCTCTGTGTGACTGTGGGTGTGTGTGCTGGGATGTGACTATGTGTTGAACTAGGAGCATGCAATTGTTCTTCTGAGCATGTAAATTTTCTCCCAACATAGCAGTGCCTCTGATGAAGCAGCTGGGCACTTCCCATGTGTGTCAATGTGGATCCTGGGTGACAGAACTGGTGGGGATATTGTGGACCATGAGATATTGAGGAGTCACCTCTGAGCAGAATGCATGAATCCTCAGGTGCCTCTTTTCAAGCAGAGTAGGGAACAGAAACACAGACTATGGGGCTGATGGTTCCTCAGGTGGGACCTGCCCAGAAAGACCAGCTACTCCTGCCTCGCCTCCAGCCTCAGGTCTCTCCGTCTTCCAGCCTGTCCATCTCATTGTGGGAGACGAGGGTGAACAGATCCTGGCTCACTAGGAAAGGCCACTGGGGGATGTGGTTTCAGAGACTGAGTCTCCCCAAATAGAGAAGAAGTCAGTGTATCCTCAGTTCATACAGAACATACAGTGCATATTAATCAACAACTTGCCAGGGTTTGTGGCTCATGGCTGCAATGCCAGTGGTTGGGGAGGCCGAGGTGGATGAATCGCTTGTGGTGAGGCGTTCCAGACCAGCATGGGCAACATATAGAGAGCCTGTCTCTACCAGAAATTTAAAGATTAGCCAAGCGTGTTGGTGTACACCTTCATTCAGGAGGTTTTGGCAGGAGGATCACTTAAGTCCAGGAGTTTGAGGCTACAGTGAGGTGTGACCATGCCACTGCACCCCAGGCTGGGTGACAGAGTAAGATTCTGTATCAAAAAATCCCAAATCCCAATACCAAACAGAGAAATAAAATCTCACAATATTTAGATTACCTCCCATCGCTTCCCTGGCCCACACGCTTCGTGTGTGCAAGTCCTGGGGCTGTGCTGTCACCAACGTGGCCCCTTCTGGGAAGGACGTCCATTGCCCTTGATGATTGTGATGCATGTGTATCCCACACACAGGGTTTCCTGTTCTTTCATCATTTCCTTCTGTCTTTCAACAAGTGTTTTTCTTACTGGATTGAATCTCCTTACTGTTATATCTTCACGTCTTGTTTTCACAGTCTCAGGGTTGAAAATGATCACAGGTCAGTGTTCCAAAGGGAACCTCCCTGTTCTATTGGGTAACTCCTAACAGGCCCCATACATGGCAGAGATTAGGATAAAACTGTCCCATATATTAATTCATTGATTACTGGGAAAACCCTACAAAGCAGGAATCTTTACTTACTCTTCTGGTCCTGGGGAAATTGAGTAGGGAGCATTCAAGCTATGGATGTTAAGATGGAACTGCTAGTAAGAGGCATAATGAGGACCAGAATCCAGGCAGCCTGGCCCCTGAACCCTAGCTTTTCCTATGGGTTCCCCATTTCTTCAGAAATATGATGATCTGACTGTGCCAGGGTGGGCGGGAGGCCTGAGTCTTCTATTTGACCTCTAACCTCCTGCACCATGACAATCTGTTACAGGAGGGGAGGCCACACCTGGTTCTGCCCCTCTCACCCACTGTAAATTTCTTGGCAGGTGCCACACACACGGCCTGTGTCATTGTCTGTTGGTTCTTGTGTGACAATCAAAGGGACACCGACCATCTCTTTCATGTGAGTTCTCCATGGTCCATGGCAGGGGGCTGGAGGAGAAGAAAGAATAGTTGCAAAAGGGCTGACATCGTGTGAGTGATGCAAAAATGTCTAGTTGGTAGGATGGAGGCATTGTGCAGGTGCAGGTCCTGGAGACCCTGGAGTGCCTGGCATGAAACCTGCAGTGGCTGCACTGTGAGCCAGTCATGGGGCCTAGGGGAGGACACTCAGGGCATTGGGACTGTGGCTCTTTATCAAGAGATATAGGAGTTTCATGAAATTGACAACTCATAGCCCCAGGTTAGTGCCTGTGGCTGAGTTAACATCTTGGGATGAGGGAGATCTTAAGAGCAGGAGGAGCTGAAGCAGCTCCACAGGGAGGAGGCCTGCAGTGTCACCAGGAAGTCTTCTGTCTGCCCTGGGAAAGCAGGGAAGGGATTTGTGTGTGTGTCCAGTGTGTGCCCCACAAGGGAAGGACCTGCCCAACACCCTGTGTGCTTTAACCTCAGCAAGGATCCACAGCTGCAGGTGGATTTCCACACTGGGACGAATGAGCACTCAGACATCGCCTTCCATTTCCGAGTGTACTTTGGCCATTCGGTGGTCATGAACAGCCGTGTGTGTGGGGCCTGGCAGCATGAGGTGACATGCCATGATATGCCCTTTGAGGATGGCAAACCGTTTGACCTGTGCATCTCCCTGCGGGACAATGAGTACCAGGTGAGCACCCCAGGAGCTCCCAGCACCCGGCCTCCATGGGCTCCCGGAGCAGGAGGCAGCTCTTTCCGAGCTGGTCCCATCAGTCCCTTGGGGCCCATCTCTCATAACTGCTCCTGCCCCAGGCTTTTCCTCACAGAGCACCCTCTGCTTGCACTGCCATCCTCAGCTCTTATTCCAAATCTGACCAGGGTCAAGGTTGGCTCACCTGCCATTTTCCCCAACATGGTGAATCTTCTCTGTCTTCACCCATGGTTCTCATTTTCACCTATGATCTTACTTACATTTTCATTCAGCTAAATGGATGAAATATGCATATGAATAAGGTTGTTTTATCATCCACAATTGAGTCTCTCAGTCCTGAACCCCAATCCTACCCTCCAGAACAACAGTATTAGTGGTTTCTCTACACAAATTCCAGAGACAGTCTATGCTTATGGACACATATAGATCTGTGGTTTCATTTCTTTTTAAACCAATGCTGTTTTAAGTTTCTCTACACATGACACTTTAGGAACTGGGGTGGATTTGTTGCCAAATAATATATATTGGAGCAGTCATCCATTTGTGGTGCTGCCGCAGTTTTTCAACATTGTAAAATATTCCTGTAGAGGAGTTACCCAAAATTATTCAAATTGATGCTTCTGATGAGCATTACGCTATTTTCAGTATTTTGCTCTCACAAATGAATCTTTCTAATGTACTTTTTGTCCTAATAAACCTCCCAATTTCGACACTGGAGGACAGTTACAAATAAATAAAATAGGTCAAAATTGTATACATTTTAAATTTTATAAATTAACACCTAAAAGGTGACCGTCTCCATAGCTTTAGTAATAAATAAATATTTTCAACCTCCCCAACCTTTTCAAATGGGTAGACCCAAAGATTAACATTTTGTTCATATTTAAGTGAGATAACTTTTTCACATGCCTATCAGCTGTTCAGAATAATATCCTGTGTTTTGTTCCTCCTCTCTGAAAACATTTGGATTTTATTCTTTGCTACCATCATCACAGCTCTGGGTAACTCCAAAGAGAAACCAGGCCATCAGCAGTCATAGTGAATGGGAGTTATAGTTTGTGGAACTGAAATGTATGCATTCAATGAACACGGTCCAGCACTAACCCCATGGCAGACCCTGTGCAAGACGCAGGAATTGACATTCATGAGAGACAGTCCCTGGCCATGGGGATCTTCCAGGTGAGAGGAGAGGCTGAGCAAACAGGTTCTGTGATACACAGAGTGGCAAATCCTCCCTGGAAAAATGAGAGAAAACATTGGAAATAAAATGAGCAACTGTCTGAAATAGGCACAAAGGTAGTCTGCAGACAGAAGTGTGTCCGCTGGGTTCTGATGTGTAATTAGGAGTTTTCTGGTTGGATGCTGTAGGCACTAGGGCTGAGTGGAGATGAGGCTGAAAGTTCATTTAGTGGCACGCTGTATTTTTAATGCATTTTTCCTCTTGTAGGTACTGGTAAATGGCAAACACAGTTACAGCTTTGCCCATCGACTCCCACTATGTTATGTGAAGATGGTGCAAGTATGGCGGGATGTCTCCCTGACTTCCATGTGTGTCTGCGATAGAGGGTGATGTCCACACTCCCTGCTGTTGAGGAACAACAGAAACTCCTCATTTCTTTGTGACCATGGAATTCCCAGAGCCTGCTAACAGAACGATCTCTCCTTATGCCTTCCTCTACCCTTGGTCATTAAAACTTCACCAAATTTTTCAGCATCTGGTTTTTATTTCAATGGGGAAAAAGACAAAGTGTCACAAGGCCACTGGAGTGTCTGAGATGACAAAACGAACATCTTCTACAACCCAGATTTTATGTCAGACACTATAAACCAAAATTCTTCCTTCATCTTAGATGACTCATTGCAGTGACATGTTAGGTATCTGTTTACAACAACATAGGCATAATGGGTTTTGGGGAGAAACTTCATAATTTGAGAAACATCAAGTGAAATATCTTAATTCTTCACTCATTCTAAGAATATTTCTTGTGTCTCAAAACTGCTTGGATTTGTGTGGGATGCACTGAAGGAATTAAAAGTTGAGAAAGTTTACATCAGAAGTTTTCTAACCAAGCAAAAGTTAGAGAACCACAGTTCAATGATTTCCTTTAAAGAATCCAGTTTCATTTTTTTTTTTTTAAAGAATTTTCAGGTTTTTCTATTTTATGTGAGCAGCATCCTGAGATTTCTCTTTGTAAACAAACGGTCATGGTTTTACATCAGAAAATAAGTGATTTCTCAGTGGAATGGACACAATTCATATGCATGGACACAGTGAACACACCCTGCTTTGCAGCTGTTACTGTTGGCCTTGCAGCACAGCAAAGC
Source organism: Alouatta palliata (assembly GCA_004027835.1). Lineage (NCBI taxonomy): Eukaryota > Metazoa > Chordata > Mammalia > Primates > Atelidae > Alouatta > Alouatta palliata. The sequence goes on along the minus strand of PVKV010023397.1, from coordinate 11,317 downwards.
TCCCAACACATGTTGGCTTAAATCTATCATTTATTCTGATTTCTCCCAGCTTTGTACGTTTGGTGGACTCATGTAGGTGACAGATCATGTGGTGGGTGTCTTGATTTCAGAAAGAGCTATAGTCAGAGATTTCAGAAGATGCTTCACTGATGTCTAACTCAACACTAGGGTGGCTGAACACCTGGGGGCTGGCTGGTTATTTTCTTCCTTTCCTCATCTTCGCATTAGTGCCTTGAATTTCCTGAAATAATGATGGTATCATGGTTATTCAACTTAATCAATGATTGGCTTCCACCAAAAAAAAAAAAAAAAAAAAAAGGCTTCCAAAAATCTCAGGAAGAAGGTGCCAGGCGTCATAGGCCTTAGCTTTGAAAGGCAGGCAGTGTGACTTCTATGACAGTATATTGATCATGGTGTCACAGACAGCCCAAATTAAGGGGAGGGAATTCTACAAACTGTGGTCCTTTTGACTTATCATCATAATGGGGCCATTTTTGGAAATGAGTTCCACTTAGCCTCCACTGGCTCATATGGTTTCCACATACCAAAAACACTTATGTTTTAAAAACCGCAGAAACCAATACAATACAGGAACAGGCTTGGAGTGAAGTGCAGTATCTTTATTTATTTTTTTCACCTCTGAACTTGTTATTGGCCTCCTGCTCCTCAAAGGTCTTTTGGTTCTGCTGGCTTAATGTCTCAGAACTTTGGTGTCGCTGGTCTCAGACACCACTTTGCCATCCACTGTCTGGCAGGTGGCAGCTTTTGGACGGCTTGCATAGATTTGCTGCTATCTAGGACATCACCAAGATTGAAGTCTTCGCCATCTTCCAGCAGACAGTGGTAGGTGGCGATCTCAGCCTCCAGCTTGACCTTAATGTCCAGCAGGGCTGCGTACTCCTGGGCCCGGTGCTGTCCCTCTGCCCGGGTCTGTGCCACTCTGACTCCAGGTGCAGAAGGATCCCGTTGAGCCACTCCATCTGCAGGGTGTAGTCGGCCTTCACCTCCCTCAGGCTGTTCTCCAAGCTGGGCTTCAGATTTCTCATGGAGTCCAGGTCGATCTCCAAAAACTGGACTGTATGTCTCAGCTCCATGAGTGCCATCTCAGCAGCTCCAACCTCGGCAGACTGCGTGGTGACCACTGTGGTGCTCTTCTCAATCTGCTGAGACTGGTACTTGTCCAGCTCTTCTGGATTCTTCCGATCCAGCTCGTCATACGGAGCCTGATGTCTGCCATGATCTTAGCGAGGTCCTGAGATTTGGGGGCATCTACCTCCACAGTCAACCCAGAGCTGGCAATCTGGGCTTGTAAGCCTTTTACTTCCTCTTCATGGTTCTTCTTCATGAAGAGCAGCTCCTCCTTGAGAGCCTCAATCTCCATCTCCAGCTGCAACTGAGTGACACTGGTGTCACCAATGACTTTGCAGAGCCCATGGATGTCGCTCTCCACAGACTGGCGCATGGCCAGCTCTGTCTCATACTTGACTCTAAAGTCATCAGCAGCAAGATGGGCATTGTTGATCTGCAGCATGATGCCGGTATTGTCCACGGTATTTGCAAAATAGAGACCCTCTGCAAAATATAGGTCCTTGATGGTCTCGAAGTAATGGCTCCAGTCTCTGACTTGGGATCCCTTCTTCAGGTGCTCCCAGATTTTGCCCTCTAGCTTCCTGTTCTCCAGCTCCAGGCTCCTGACTATGTTCAGGTAGGAGGTCAGGTGGTTGTTCAGGTTTTGCATGGTCTCCTTCTTGTGATGGATGCCTCCCGTTCCTGCCAGACCCCCGGCCATCCCTGTGGCCAGGTCTCCAGACCCTGTGCCATCCCAGAAGCTGGTGAAGCAGGACACGAAGATGCGGGAACCAGAGCCCCCAGTGCCTGCACAGACAGTGGCTGCACTGCTGACCTGCTGGGCGCCATAGCTGGGTGCTTAGATGGAGGCCAGAGATCGGAGTTGGTGTAGAAAATGGAGCAAGTGGTGAAGCTCATACTGTCTGGGCAGGAGAGTGAAAGGACAGGAGTCAGACTTTGCCAACGACCGAAGTTCAGTATCTTATTTTCTAAATCAGGACCTGGTGTTCATGAGGTGAGTACAAATTATCAGGCGCACTTTCTCTCAACATGTTCACTAAAGATACTTGTATATCTGCTGTATACAAATCTGACACACAGTACTGAAACAGACAGGAAAAATGCAATGAACAAATCTATTTTACAGTGGCAACAGGAAATAGACAGCAGTCACTGGTTTATATCATTGCTGAAACTAGCCAGATGCCTATTTTTATTTCTTTGGGGAGTTTGTCTGCAGCAACTAGTTCCTCCCTCCATTCTCAACTTCTCGGAATTCCCACCAAGATGGCCGAATCACAGCCCTTTTCCCTCTACAAAAGCTGTGATTATCTGCTTCACTGCACATCTGGAGAACCACTTAGGAGAAACAACATATTGCCTGCAAACTAACAAATGCAAATTAAAGAGGGTTCCATCAAATGACCTCTTCTTCCACAGGGCCCAATAATTATTAAAATCATACCCTTTCTGCTCAATAATTATTAAAATCATACCCTTTCCCCATAAATAGAGACAACATAACTTTGGGTGTAATTCAATAAGAGTTGGCAATGATTCTGAATATTAAAATGCTTGTTTATCTATATGGAGAGGAGGTGAGAATTAAGCAAACACGACAAACAGTATTAAAAAACAGAAGAGATATGCCACAACATGGTTTTGCTGCTACATTAATATGTCATTTTTTGGAAGCACAGAATGAATTAAGAAGTTCTCAGAAGAAGTACCATAAAGGCCAGATTTCTATCAGAAAAACCTGGAATGCCAGTATAAAAGGTTTGCACTCTGTTCTGAAAATATCTGTGAGCTCTGGGAAGCTGCAAAAGAGGAAAGTATCTGGATCATCTTTTGACAACAGAAACTACCTATTAAGTGGAATAAAGAATGGATACTAAGTGTCTACTCCACCTGAAAATCCAATGCAAATTTCTCTGTAGTGTGGAGAAAAATGTTGATGAGGGAGTTGGGCGATGTCAACTTAATGAGAACAGGTATAGAGAGGATGCTGAAAATACGTGTGTGAAGGGAGTACAGGAATGAGTGTGTGAGCAAATATGCCCAGTTACAACTGCAAGAACTAAGGGGACATTGTTTCTTACGGATCTTTGTGATATTTCCTCCCATCTCCTTTGGCAGTTGCTATGTTTTGAATCTATGCCCCAAAGTTCACGTGTTGGAAAGCTAATCGCCAATGCAAGTGTTCTGAGGTGGGATGAAATACAAGGTAATTATGTCATGAGGGCTCTACATTACAATTAGATCAATGCCATTTTCACTGGATTGGGTTAGTCATTGTGAGAGTAAGTTTATTATAAAAGCAAGTTTGGCCCGATCTTGCTCTCTTGATTTTTTCACTCCTTGCCCTTCCTCTTTCTGCCACGAAATGATGCAGAACAAAGGCCCTGGAAGGATGCCAGCACTATGTTCATAGATAATCCGGCCTCCAGAATTGTGCCAAATAAATTTCTATTTGTTATAAATCAGTCTGTTCCAGCAGCACAGCATAGTCTAAGGTGGAAGCAAAGGCCTGGCTCCTTACAAGGAGCATTTTTGCAAGGTGCTCTAGACCATAACAGGCACTCACCTTCAGCTAAGCATTTAATTGTTTTGAGGATAGTGAACTATAGGGAACTGAAAACAGAATCTAAGCTTTCTTTAATGACTCTGTATTGGTGACAGCAGAGAGTGTAATATGGAGGGTGTGAGTTGTGATGGGAGTCATGGTTGGAAAGAAAGAGACCAAGAAGTGTTTCCTGGACACTGAGAAGTGTCTTCTATCTCATGTGACCTCTTCCCCAGCCTAGTTGATTAAAGGATGTATCTCTGCTTCTCAAGGTATAGGCATGTTGATGAGGAATAGTGTTCATAAAAGTCCTGAAAAAAGTAACAGTGTCAGATCCAAGATATGTAATGTCTAAAAGTGACTTTGCAAGTGTCTGTTTCATTGTGTCACAAGTATAACCACTTTAAGAAACTAGAATAATCAAAACAGTGTGGCTTAAGGGCAGATGTAGAAATCAGTCAAATACAAAGGAGAGCCAAAAAGTAAACATGTACATAGGTGGTCACTTTCAACAAGGGTGACAGGATTCTTTTATCGGAAAAGGACAGTCATTTCAACCAATGATTTTTGGGAAACTGGATATATACGTGCACAAAGATGCAGTTGGGCCCTTACCATAATCCCCACACAAAACTTAATTCAAAATGTATCACACAATAAATGTAAGATCTATAACTTTAATATTTTTAGAAAAACCATAGAAGAATATTATATGACATGGGATCTTGAAATGATTTCTTGAATGCGACACCAAAAGCGCAAGAAACAAAAGAAACAACAGATAAAATGAATTTCATCAAAATTTAAATCTTTGGGTAGGCTTTGCGAGACGACAGAATAAAAGGCTTCACCAATCTCACCCAAACCCCCGAAGGACGTGAATTTGACAAGTATCTACACAGGAAAACACCTCCATATGAATCAAAAAGCAGCTGAGTCCTCAGAGATACTTGGTTTTAACTCTACATCACTGAAAGAGGCACTGAAGAGATAGAAAAAACAGTCTTGAATTGCCAATGCCACTCCTTCACAGTGTGTGGTGTGGTGGGGAGTCTCTGGGTACTGGGGGAGGGAGAGCACAGCAATTGTGAGGCACTGGAGTCATTGCTGTCCTGTTAGAGAGGAAAGGAAAATTAGATCAAGCTCAGCTGACATACACCAATGAAGGGAGCATTTAAGCCAGCCCTAGCCAGAGGAAAATCCCTGATCTTGATTGAAAGTTACTTCCTGCAAACCTTACCAGTAAGGGCTACAGTGCTCTGGGTTTCCAAGTAACCTTGAAAGGCAGTCGAGGCCATAAGGACAGAATCTCTTAGGTGAGTCTTGGGGATGAACTCAGGCCAGAGACAATGGACTGGGCAAGAGGGGGTCTGGTGACCTGCTGAGACAGCAGCTTGGGTGACTAATGGAGTGCTGGCAGTACCTCTCCCCTAACTCCAGGATGCACAGCCGGTGGCTCCAAAAGAGACCCCTTCCTTTCACTTTATTTTACATCTTGGATATCAGCTCAGCCACAGCAGGATAGGGTACCAGTCAGAGTCATGAGGCCCCCATTCCAGGCCCTAGCTCCCAGATGATCTTTCTAGACACAGCCTTGACCAGAAGGGAATGTGCTGCTTTGAAGGGAAGGACCCATTCCTGGAAGCATTTATCACCTGCTAATGAAGAGCCCTTTGGCTCTGAATAACCACCAGCAATACCCAGGTACTATGCTGAGGGCCTTGGATGAGTCTCTGAGATCTGCTGGCTTCTGATGTGACTCAGTACATTACCAGCTGTGGTGGCTATGAGGCCAAACTTTTTTTCCTTGGTAAAAGTAGAGAAAAAGCTAAAAGGGACTTTGCCTTGCACCTTAGGTACCAGCATAGCCAGAAGGGAGTAGAGCACCAGGCAGGCTCTTGGGGTTCCTAATTCCAGGACTTGGTTCTTGAATGACATGTTTACCTGCTCTGGGCCAGAGGGGAGTTCACTCCCCTGTGGGTGAGTCTAAGGCCAGGCAGCATTCACTATAAGTTGACTTAAGTGCGCTTGGGCCTTAAGGGAACATATGTGGTAGTCTGGCAGTACTCTCTATGGTGGTGATGGCTATGGGGTAACCACTGCCTTTGGAAATGAGGGGGAGAGTAGAAAGGACTGAATCTTGGGGTTTGAGTGTACAATAAAACACCATGTAGACCTCTAAGGTTTTTGACTTTAGTCCTTGACTTCCAGGTGGTACCGCTGGACCCACCCCAGGCGTGGGGGAACTCACCACCCTGAAGGGAAGCACACAGAAGTGACTGGCTTTGCCGTATGCTGATTCTAGAGCCCTTGAGTGAACCTAAGCTGTAACCAGGTATTGGTTACAGGAGGCCTTCAGGGGGACCCAGTGCTATGCTTGCTTTAGGTAAGATCCAGTCACGGTGGTGGTGGCCATAATGGTGCTTGTGTCACTCCATCCCCAGCTTTAGGTATCTCAGAAGACACACACACACACACACACACACACACACACACACACACACGTGCGCACTGTATGTTTCGGAGAAAGAAAGGGAAAAGAATACGAGGCTCTGCCTTGTAATCCAGAGAATTCTCCTGTTAGATCACAACACTCAAGTCCTTTTGAATATCTGAAAGTCTTCCCCAAAAGGACAGGTACAAACAAGCCCAGACAGTGAAGACCACAATAAATACCTAACTATTTAATTCTCAGACACGGAAGGACATCTGCTAGTATCAACAACATCCAGGAGTGCATATAAACTAAATAAGCACCAGGGAGAAACAGAGATAAGTGACCTTTAAGACCGAAAATTCAAATTAGTGATGTTAAAAAAACTCAAAGAAATTTAAGATAACGCAGAGAAGGAATTCAGAATTTTATCAGATAAGTTTAACAAAGAGGTTAAAATAATTAAAAGAAATCCAACAGAAATTCTGGAGCTGCAAAATGCAGCTATAAAAAGGAATGAGATCACGTCCTTTGCAGGGACATGGATGAAGCTGAAAGACATTATTCTCAGCAAACTAGCACAAGAACAGAAAACTGAACAATGCATGTTCTCACTCATAAGTGAAAGCTGAACAGAGAGAACACATAGACAGGGAGGGGAAGAGCACACACTGTGGCCTGTTGGAAGGGCAAAGGGAGGGGGAGCATCAGGACAAACAGCTAATGCATGTGGGGCTTAATACCTAGGTGACAGGTTGATGGGTGCAGCAAACCACCATGGCACATGTTTACCTATGTAACAAACCAGCACATTCTGCACACGTATCTCAGAACTTAAAGTAAAATAAAATAAAATAATGCAACTGGCATACTGAAGAATACATCAGTCTTTAACAGCAGAACTGATCAAGCAGAAGAAAATATTAGTGAGCTTGAAGACAGGCTATTTGAAAATACACAGCCAGAGGGGACAAAAGAGGAAAGGACAGAAAAACAACAAAGCAATGAAACATGACTATAGGATCTAGAAAATAGCTTCCATAGCACAAACCTAAGAATTATTGTCCTTAAAGAAGAAGCAGAGAAAGAAATACTGGTAGAAAGTTCATTCAAAGGGATAATAACAGAAAACTTCCAAAACCAACAAGAGGAGATCAACATCCAAGTACAAGCAGGTTATAGAACACCAAGCTGACTTAAACCAAAAAAGACTACCTCAAGCCATTTAATGATCAAAATGTTAAAGGTCAAGGGCAAAGAAAAGATCCGAAAAGCCCAAGAGAAAAAAAACAGCACACAATGCAGCTGCAATACATCTGTCAGCAGACTTTTTAGTGGAAACACACAGAATATTATAACACTGTAACTGTGGTGTGTGAACTACTCATATCCTACATAGAAAGATGAAACAATGAACCAATACAAATAATAACTACAACTTTTGAAGATATAAACAGCACAATAAGATATAAGTAGAAACAACAAAAAGTTAAACAGCAGGGGAATGAAGTTAAGTTGCAGAGTTTCTGTGAGTTTTCTTTTTGCTTGTTTGTTTATGTAAGCAGTGCCAAGTAGTTATCTGGTTAAAATAATGAGTTATAAGTTAGTTTTTGCAAGCCTCATGGTCACCCTGAACCATGAAACATACAATGGATACACACACACACAAACAAAAACTAAACTATATCACCAGATAAAATCATCTTTAGTAAGGGAAGATAGGAAGGAACAAAAGAAAAGACCTAAATACAACTAGACATCAAATAACAAAATAGCAGGACTAAGTCTTTACTTACTTATTAGTGATAACATTAAATGTAAATGAACTAGACTCTCCAATCAAAATACATAGAGTGTCTAAATGGATGAAGAAACAAGAGCAATTGATCTGTTGCCTACAAGAAACACACTTCACCTATAAAAGCACACATAGACTGAAGACAAAAGAATAGAAAAAGATATTGCATGCCACTGGAAATGAAACAAGAACAGGAGTAGCTATATTTATATTGGACAAAAATAGATTTTGAGAGAAAAACTCTGAGACAATAAGGTTAATATATAATGATAAAGGCATCAATTCAGCAAGAGGATATAATAATATATGTGCACCCAACACTGGAGTACCCAGATATATAAAGAACCATTAGAGCTAAAGAGAGAAACAGGTCTCAATACAATAATAACTGGACATTTCTACATTTCACTTTCAGCATTGGACAGATCTTCCAGACAGAATATAAACAAAGAAACTTAATCCATTCAAGAAAGGACAATCACTGTGTGTTTGTGTAAGAGGGCCAACATGTGGGACTGTGCAAATTATTCAAATGCAGTAGCCACTACCCAAGGGAAAAGTCTATATGAAAATAAAGTCATTTACTGCTCAGTAAGCCATGGGTCTCAGGATTCTTTTCATCCACTCAGAGCAAGAATTGCTTAATTCCACAAAAAATGAATTCCATACAGGTGATGAGGCCTATGATGTATCATCAAAATAGAGAAGTGAATAACACTGACACCAGAAAGACGTAAGGAGGAGAGTGTATTTAAAGCAAACCCAAGAGTGTCCAGTGAGAGGAGGGAATTTTACTACATATGGGAATGAAACATGGAAGAAAGGCATGAAGAGTAGAACTTACTGTGTGTTGGCACCTGAAGGTATCTGGATGTCAGGTTAAATGAGGGTAAGGAAAAGGGGCATACCCATGAGTAAGGCTGGAGGTGAACAGGGTGGCAATGAACATGTGGAAAGAAGACAAGGATAATCAAAATGATGCCTCAGATGGGCCATGTGGAAAAAAGGGCTATTTCATAGGACCTTCTTCAAACATCCTTCATCAGTTTGTAGGTAACATGTTGTTTCTCCTAAGTGGTCCTCCAGATTTGCTATGTAGCAGATGATCACAGCTCTTGAGAAGTAAAAAGGACTGTCATTCTGCCATCTTGGTAGAAACTCCAAGAAGCTGAGAACCGAGGCTGGAGCCAATTGCTGCAGAGAAACATTCCCAGAGAAAATAATAAATAGGTGTCTGGCTGGTTTAAGCAATAATACGGCCCAATGACTGCTGTCTATTTTCTTTTGCCCCTCTTCAAATAATTCTGTTTCTTATTTTCTTGTCCTTTTGATGTAAAATTAGTTTTCTTCTTTTTCAGATAATGCTTAAAATAGATGTGTGAACTGCATTCTTCTGATATCTGTTTCAGTACTGCGTGTTTGATGTGTACAGCATCAATAATTTGACCCATCAGTGCCTATGTTGAGAGAAAGTGCACCTGGTAATTTGTAGTCACCTCGTGGACACCAGGTCCTGATAAGATGATAAGACACTGGACTTCACTCTGAGCCTTTTCCTATAATGGTGTTGCTTTCCATAGTTGTTTACAGGGTTACTGCTCTTGCTATGTGAACAGTATGTAAGCCAGTGAAGACTGAGTGGAACTTGGTTCCAAAAACGACCCCATTATGACAAATAATCAAAACAACCACAGCTTGTGGAGACCCCTCCCCTTGATTTGGGCTGTCGGTGTGACTCATCTTGATCAATACAATGTCATGGAAGTGACACTGTCCAATTTTCCAAGCCAAGACCTATGATGCCTTGCACCTTCTCTTGGGTTTTTTGAAAGCCTTTCTTTAGTGGAAGATGGTCATCATTGATTAAGTCCAACAACTATGAGGTCTTCATGATTTCAGAAAATTCAAGGCACTAATGTGGAGGGGAGATAGGGAAGGAGATGACCAGCCAACCCCCAGATATCATCCACCCTCAGTGTCAAGTCAAACACAAGTGAAGGATCCTCTGGGATCCCAGCCTGCAGATCCTTCAGAAAACGTGACTCTCACCACATGACCTACCACCCACATAAGTCCAGTAAACCTGCCAAGCTGGGAGAGATCAGAATAAATGATTGCTTATGAAAATATGTGTTGGGAAGGTTTCCTATGCTGTAATGTCAACTGTAGCAGCAGCAAAGCAGGGTCAGCTCACTGTGTCCATGTGAATGAATTGTGTTCATTCCAGCAATAAACTACATATTTTCTGATCTACAACTATGATAATTTATCTCTTTTTTTTTTTTTTGAGACGGAGTTTCGCTCTTGTTACCCAGGCTGGAGTGCAATGGCGCGATCTCGGCTCACCGCAACCTCCGCCTCCTGGGTTCAAGCAATTCTCCTGCCTCAGTCTCCCAAGTAGCTGGGACTACAGGATAATTTATCTCTTAAAAAGGAGTCCCAGGATTCTGCCCACATAAAATGGAAAAATCTGGCAGTTCTTCTGAAATATGACAAAAGGTGTTTCTTTGAGGAAATCATTGAACTCCTGTGATTCTCTATGTTTTGGATTGAAATTTTCAAGTATAGGCCAAGCACAGCGGCTCACATTTGTACTGCCAGCAACTTGGGAGGGTGATGTGGGTGGATTGCTCAACCTCAGGAGTTTGACACCAGCTTGGGCAACATGGCAAACCTCCATTTCTATAAAAAATGTGAAAATTAGTTGGGTAATTTTCACCCAAGGTAAACACCTCAGACCAAGGTAAACACCTGTGGTCTCAGCTATTTGGCAGAATGAGGCAGGAGAATTTTTTGAGCTCAGGAGGTCGAGGCTGCAGTGAGCCTTAATGGCACCAGTGTACTCCAGCCTGAATGACAGAGTAAAACTTTATCTCAAAAAACAACAATGACAAAATTTCAGGTGCACATTTGGTCACTTTTTCCTGCAGTTTCTTCAGTATATCCTGCACAAGTCAGGCACAGTATTCAGACACAATAAACATTCTTAGAATGAGTGAAGAAGTAAGATATTTCAACTGACTTTCCTCAAATTGCAAAGTTTCTCCCCAAAGCCAATTATGCCTGTCTGGTTGTAAACAGCTACCTAACGTTTCACTGCAGTGAGTCATTTAAACTGAAGGAATAATTCTGGTTCAGAGTGTCTGACGAAAATTATGAGCCACAGAGGATGTTCTCATTATGTCATCTCAGATATTTCAGTGGCCTTGTGACTCACTTATTGTGTCACTTGTGTCCTTGTTTCACTTTGATCTTTTCCCCATTAAAGTAGAGCCAAATCTTTGAAAATTTGGTGGTTTTAGTGACCAAGTGTAGAGGAAGGGCTGAGGAGTGATCTTACTGTTACCAGGCTCTGAGAATGCCACAGTCACACAGGAATAGGGATTCCTAAACAACAGGAGTGCAGTCATCTTCCTCCATCAAGACATACACTGAGGTCGCAGAGACATCT
>PVKV010023396.1:13633-33531 GCA_004027835.1 Alouatta palliata | reverse complement strand
CCGCCTCCTGGGTTCCAGCAATTCTCCTGCCTCAGCCTCCCGAGTAGCTGGGACTACAGGCACGTGCCACCATGCCCAGCTAATTTTTGTATTTTTAGTAGAGACGGGGTTTCACCATGTTGACCAGGATGGTCTCGATCTCTTGACCTCGTGATCCACCCGCCTCGGCCTCCCAAAGTGCTGGGATTACAGGCGTGAGTCACCGCGCCCGGCCTTTACAATCTTAATGATGTATCTTGGAGGGCAAGGACTCAGTATCTCTCATTTACTGCTACATGATTGGCACACAGTGGGCCCTCGATAAACGTTTAATGAATGAATGATAATGTCGAAGTACTGTCCTTGGCCTCATTTTCTTTCGGTGGGCATGTTAATCCCTGCCCTGCTCATTTGACAAGATGTTGTGAGGCTGCGGGAACCACAGGATCCGTTCCCCCCACCCAGTCGTTGGGTTTGGAGGCTCTCAGGCCGCGTCAGCTTTTTACATTCAGGAAAGGCGGAGCTCCAGTCTTCCCCGGGAACTTGTCGGCTAAGCTCCACGTGTGCGCCCCGCCCACACCTGTCAGCTGATGGGTGGGTCAGGACCGGGCTTTAAGGGGCGTGGCCAGAAGTCACAACGAGGAAGAAGGTGGAGTTTTGGAGGCCACTGACCAATGAAAGCGCAGATCTGTGGGCCGGAAAAGGCGGGGACGCACGCCGGAGAAGGTGTTGCCACATTTCCATTGGGCCACCTGTCGTCGTCAGGGAAACGCAGCGTCTCCCCCGCCGAGGAGGTGGCGGGGCGGGGCTTCCTGGGAGGCGGGGCTTCCGGGGCCGACTCGGCTGGGACCGGGCGCTTGCCGTCAGCTGACCTGCCGCCATCTTGTCCGCCATTTGCAAGTGGCCCGGAGCGGGATCACTGCACCTGCTGAGCGGGTCGCCGCCTCTGCCGTGGTCCTCGGACCCCGCCGCCGCCCTGGCCTGGGAGCCTGCCCCGCCGCAGCGGCCGGCTGCGCAGCGCTCCGCGGGCGGCAGGCGCGGGCCCCGGGCCCCCTCACGGCGCCCAACCGCGGGCCTCCCGGGGCACAAGCCCGTGGGCCGCCGCGATGGCCCTCAAGATGGTGAAGGGCAGCATCGACCGCATGTTCGACAAGAACCTGCAGGACTTGGTCCGCGGCATCCGCAACCACAAGGAGGACGAGGTGAGCCCGGCGCGCCAAGGGGCGGCTCGGCCTGGTCACCGCCCCGGCCCCGAGCCCGGCTCTGCTCACTGGGCCTGCTCGGTCTGCAGCCCGCCCGGGCTCTTAGTTCCAGGTCCGGCTCCGGGCTCCGGCCCCGCTTGCCCCGGGTCTGGGGCGCCGCCCACCTCCTCGGTCCCCCAGCCTCAGTTTATCCCCGAGGGGGCGAAGGTCCTGGGGCCGCGCCTCTCGGGTCCTCGTCTCAGCGGATCACCGAGGGGAAGCAACGCTGTAAATGTAACGCTTTGGTCCCCGCGGATGGGCGACCTTCCCCTGGACCCTCATTCAGGGGGCCCGCCTCCCTCTCGGTTCTGGTGACCCCTCCCAGGAGACTTGCGAGGTCCCTGGGCAGAGATTCTCCAACCCGAGCGTGTTTCCTAATCACCGATTAAAAATGCAGGGTCCCGCGCCCCGTCCCCGGACCCTGGGAGACCGAGGCCGGGGATCCTGGACCGCCCCTGGAGAAACTCCTTCCTCCTGGGTGGTGTAAATGCAAGTCGAGGTCTCTCACTGGAGCCTGGCTGGGAGCTGGCCTGGATCGGGGGGGGGGCGGTGGTGGTGGTTGGTGTTGGGACCTTGCCTCCTGTACCCCTGTTTCGAGCAAGGCGGGGCTGCTGCTGGGAGGGGGGAAGGTCTCTCCATCCTAAACCCCAGTGAGGTAGCAGCCTGGGGGAGCCTGGAATGGGGAAGCTGACTTCAAGTAGGAACCTGAAAGCCAGGGCGAGGAAATGCTTTTCCAGAAGTAAAATTACAACTACGGACACCGTTTCCTTCCCGCCCCTCCCTTCCCCCAACCTGTGACCTAGATTGGAGAAGAAGGGGCAGAGTGGCCACCAGGCGCCTGGCTTCATTGACGGAGGCCCGAGCGGCCCTTGGGCAGTAGAAGCCTTGGGACATCTCCTACCTAAGCGACTGCCTGCCTGCTTCCCTGCTTGGACAGCGAAGCAGGTCTGAAGGAGAGCAGCCGTCTGATACGGCACCGGTCCCACTACCAGAGGCTGTGTGGGCACGAGGTGCCAGGAGGGCAGGGCCATTAAGAGATTTGCTTGCAGGCACCAAGTCCCTCAGCCCATGCCCCTCTCCCTGGGAACCTGAGCTCTTGCCATATGCTTACACCTTTACACTTCTCCACAAGTGGCGCGACTTCGCCCGCCCGTACCTTGATGAGGTCTTTTTTGTTCTTCTCCACCCCTGTTCCCTTCTCTCCAACCTCCTTGATTGTCATCATCTCGGAAGCACTCCCTAACTGCTTTGGTTACAATGTGTAACTGACTCGATAATGTTCAGAGGGAAGGCCCGCTCAAAGCTGTCTCCCTGTGCTGGCTTTGAAGCAGCACTTCCCCCACCCGCCAAATGGAATCTTGAAAGCATTGCTGATGGGCCTGGTTTTTACTGTGCTCAGCTTGGTTCACCAGATTGGAAATGTGACTTGCTTCCGGAGAGGACCTTTTCTGCATGGACAGGATCTCCCAGCGCCCGTCCCTGCCCTCTTCAGCGCATGTCACTGAGCAGCGTGTTCTGGGATCCTGAGGGCAGGCCAGGGGGTCTGCCCAAGAGATGACCACACCTTTAGTAAGGAACGTGGTTTTCAGGGAGGTGTGCCTGTCTTTGCTGGGTAGTTTCTGAGCCTGGGTTTCTTCCTTTGGAATTGGTGTGAGTTGATAGCGCTTTCCCCACAAGCATGGGCCCGTTCAAGGGAGTATTGGTGTTGGAAACTTTTTTTTTTTTTGAGACGGTGTCTCCCTCTGTCGCCCAGGCTGGAGTGCGGTGGCACCATCTCGGCTCACAGCAACCTGTGCCTCCCAGATTCAAGTGATTCTTTTGCCTCCCACGTAGCTGGGACTACAGGCGCTCACCAAAACGCCTGGCTAATTTTCTGTATTTTTAGTAGAGATGGGGTTTCACCATGTTAGGCAGGATGGGCTTGATCTCCTGACCTTGTGATCCTCTGCCCACCTTGGCCTCCCAAAGTGCTGTGATTACAGGTGTGAGCCACTGTTCCTGGCCCTTTTTTTTTTTGTGAGACAGAGTTTTGCTCTTGTTGCCCAGGCTAGAGTCAGTGGCGTGATCTCAGCTCACCGCAACCTCTGCTTCCCAGGTTCAAGGGATTCCTGCCTCAGCCCCCTGAGTAGCTGAGATTACAGGCATGGGCCACTGTGCCTGGCTAATTTTGTATTTTTAGTAGCGACAGGGTTTCACCATGTTGGTCACACTGGTCCCGAACTCCTGATCCCGGTGATCCGCCCGCCTCGGCCTCCCAAAGTGCTGGGATTATAGGTGTGAACCACTGCCAGGAAACATTTTTATAACGGCACAGGACTGTTTTTAAGTCCCAGGCTTCCTCAAGGGCCCTGCCATCGGCCAGTCGGTGATTTCAGGCAGGACACAGGGACCCTGGTTTTCTCACCGGAAGACCATTGCTATGGCCCCCAGGGTCTTAACTCAGGTGTTCACATCTGATTCTGGATGTTCTCTGCAGCTGGAGGAGTCTCTTGATTGGAGAGCAGCAAATGACTGTTCAGTGACAATTTTAGTGGCCCCCCCAGCCCCTCCAGTTGCTTTAAAAAAGCAGCTCCCTGTAGCCCGCATGTTGTAGGTTCTTCCCTCCCGCCCACTGCACCCGGAATGAGGACTGTTGACAGTGTGTTTTTTCTGCAACAGTATAGTTTCCAAAAAAAAGTTTCCATTTCGTAATAGATTTTCACCTAGAACTTGAGTGGGGCATCATGGAAACAAGGCTTAGCAATGGCTTTGAGAGCCTTGTGGAAGGCAGCGCGATTCAGTGGAATCGCATGAAGTTTGGGAGATTTGCGTCCAGGTGCTTGGGCTACCTTCACGGGTAGCCCACGGAGAGCCCCTGCTCTGTGTCCTCCTGTGTAAGTGGGGATGACAGTCGCCTCCCTTGCTGAATGATGCTGAGGATGCAGTGAAACACGGTTTTCTGGAAGCGCCAGGGTGCTCTAAGAGGTTGTCTAGTTCACTTTTCCAATCCTCAGGCTGTGACCGCTTTGTGGGTTGTAAGTTCAATTTAATGGGTTATGCTAGGTCAGAAAAAGGAAAAGAAACTAGAAAATAGCAGAGTGCAGGTACGTACGGTACTTGTCCCGTCCTGATACACTGATTTCTGCGTGTGATACTTGCGTGCGTGTGTGAGCTTACTGGGTTACCATGCAAAGCCATTAAGATGAGTCCAGAAAGCGTGAGAAGTCGTGGTCTGCTCGTCATGTGTTGGTCTACGTGAGTTGCCTGCATCCTTAAGAATCAGCAAGGATGATGTTGGCAGGTGGGTGGAAATCCACCTGGGGGTGTCCTCAGCTTCTAAAGCTCAATAGAACTGGGACAAAGCAAATCACTTTTCATATTTCCTTCTCACAAGTCCTTTTCATGGTTTTGGGAAAGTTTTCTCCCTTTTTTTTTTTATTATTATTTTTTGTTTTCTTTTTTTTCCCCCTCAAGATGGAGTCTCGCTGTGTCACCCAGGCTGGAGGGCATTGGTGTGATCTCGGCTCACTGCAGGTTTCACCTCCCGGGTTCAAGCAGTTCCCCCGGCCTCAGCCTCCCAAGCAGACTCCAACTCTCTCTCTAATTTGAACTGAATGTGTTTTCTGTTTTTTTTTAAATGACATCAGTCCTTCCCTTAGATCAGCGTCTGCCCCTCAGCACTGCAGATGTTGAGGCTGGATCATTCTTTGGGTAGAGCCATTCTGGGCAGGAGAGGGTGCTGAGCAACGTCCCTGCCCCCACCCACTAAATGCCAGGAGCTCCTCCAGTCATGCCAATCACAGGTGTCTCTGGACAAAAGTGTCTCTTGGAGGTAGAATCGTCCCCAAATTAAAAGCTGCTGACCCTACTTAATGGTAAGAAAAGTCTCCCCGAATTCCCAAATGCCTCCTGTCGTCCAGGTGCCCTCGACCCCCGTGTTCTCACGGTGATGGTGGACAAGGACACGCTTCCAGATAAGCTTTCTCCCCCACCCCTGAGCCTCTTTAATTGCGAAATATGCAATACATAGAATGTTGTATAGCTAATTTTTTTTTTTAAATAGAGACCATGTTGGCCAGGCTGGTCTGGAACTCCTGACCTCCTCCTCCTTAGCCTCCCATAGTGTTGGGATTACAGGCGTGAGCCACTGCGCCCGGCCTTTTTTTGTTTTTTTTTTGAGATCAGGTCTTGATCTTACCCAGGCTGGAGTGCAGTGGCACAGTCTTGGCTCACTACAACCTCTGCCTCCTGGGTCCAAGTGATTCTCCTGCCTCAGCTTCCTGAGTAGCTGGGATTGTAGGTGCCTGCCAGCACGCCCAGCTAATTTTTGTATTTTTAGTAGGGACGGGATTTTACCATGTTGGCCAGGCTGGTCTCGAACTTCTGATCTCAGGTGATCCACCCACCTTGGCCCCCCAAAGTGCTGGGATTACAGGCATGAGCCACTATACCCGGCCTGTACAGCTAATTATGATAATGATTCTGACTTCCATGAGTTTAATTTCCTTGACTTGCTTGTAGTTTTTTTTTTTTTTTTGAGACGGAGTCTAGCTCTATCGCCCAGGCTGGAGTGCAGTGGTGCAATCTCAGCTCACTGCAACCTCCACCTCCTGGGTTTAAGTGATTCTCCTGCCTCAGCCTCCTGAGTACCTGGGATTACAGGTGCGTGCCACCACACCCAGCTAGTTTTTGTATTTTTAGTAGAGATGGATTTTAACCATGTTGGTCAGGATGGTCTCGAAGTCCTGACCTTGTGATGTGACTGTCTTGGCCTCCCAAAGTGCTGGATTACAGGAGTGAGCCACTGGCCTGGCCTTGCTTGTAGTTTTATCACTGAAGTTGGTGTCCCTGAACCCTGGGTGTAATTGCCTGAGGTGGGTGTGCTTTGCTGCCCAGCATGGCGGGGAGCTGTCCGTGGTCCTTGCCCTGGGTGACTGCTCTGTTTACACACAGCTTCTGTACATGGTCTCTGGTAGGTGGACATGTGGGTGGTTTCCATGTGGGATCGTTTTATGAATGGTCTTTTTTTTTTTTTTTTTTTTTGAGGCAGAGTCTTGCTCTGTCACCAGGCGCCAAGCTGGAGTGCAGTGGCGCGATCTCGGCTCACTGCAACCTCCGCCTCACGGGTTCAAGCAATTCTGCCTCAGCCTCCTGAGTAGCTGGGACTACAGGCGCAGCAAATTTTTTTTTTTTTTTTTTTTTTTTTGGTAGAGATGGGGTTTCACCATGTTGGCCAGGATGGTCTCCATCTCTTGACCTCGTGATCCGCCCGCCTCAGTCTCCCAAAGTGCTGGGATTACAGGCGTGAGCCACTGTGCCCGGCCTATGAATGGTCTTAAGCCGTGGAGGTGCGAGGTCCGCCCAGCCCCCAGGACAGTGCCTGCTGCCTGCAGAGCTGCTCCCCACTCCCGCTCCCAGCAGCAAGTGTGAAAACTGAAGAAGCCTTGCCTCCCGCAGCGGGTCGGCAGGGCTGGGGTGTGCAGGGGGTGCCGCTGTACTGTCAGCTGCCCTGCTTGTGTGTGTGGTTCAGTTGCTGATGGGCAGTTAGCCCTTTGCATTCTTCTGAACCTCTCTCTCCAGGGCTTGGGCCTCTTTGTCTGTTTTACTCCTTTGCAGGGGTTTTTGAAAGGCAGCCTCTGGGCAGAAGGCTTGGTACGTGTGGGTGGAAGTGGCTTCAAGGCCAAGACATGTGGGCCCAGGAGGGGCATGTGTGTGTGGGGGTGAGCTCTGCCCTTGTAACTGGCTTCTGGGTGATGCTCACTTGCGTCTCACCTTGAAGAGCTGGAAAGACCAGAGGGCAGGAGTGGCGGCTCTAGACCTGGGTGTGCTCTGGCCCCAACTTGGCACTGTGGACCTTGGGGCTGGATTATTCTTGGGGTGGGTGTGTGTGGGGCACTGCAGGGTGCTGAACAGTGTCCCTGGCCTCCATTCACCCCATGCCTGGATTTCCCCCAGCTGTGGCAGCCAGCAGTGCTGCAGACATCCCCCAGTGTCACCTGGAGGGACAGAGTCACCTGCTGGGAAACACGGCCCTGGGAGCTCCCGGATCTCTGGTGGCCGACTTGTCCATGTGGCAGTGAGACAGGCGGGAGGGTATCCGCTGTGTGGCCGCTCTCTGCTCCGTGGTCCCTGATGCCCCTGCTAATCTGTGTCCAGGGCCTGAGGACCCTCCTCTGCTCTGCCCTGGCCTCTCACCCTCAGGGAGCTGCGGTCCAGGTGGAACCTCACATCCTTCCTGGCCCCGTCCTGTGATGTGCTGAGCCAAGGCGGTTCCTTTCTTTGAACAGTTGTGTTGAGATATAATTTACATGCCATAAAATCTGCCTGTTCTGGGCATGAAATTCAGTAGATTTCAGTGTATTTACAAATGTGCAGTGATTCAGCACGGTGTAACTTTGGAACAAAGAAACCTCATGGCCTGGCAACCACTGACCTGCTGTCTCTGTGGATTTGAGGTGGAAGGATTTTTGTTTGTTTGTTTTTTGAGACACAATCTCCCTCTGTCACGTAGGCTGGAGTGCAGTGACATGATTTTTGCTCACTGTAGCCTCTGCCCCCCAGGTTCAAGAGATTCCCCAACCTCAGCCTCTCGAGTAGCTGGGATTACAGGCGCCTGCCACCACACTTAGCTAAGTTTTGTATTTTTAATAGAGATGAGGTTTCAGCACATTGCCCAGGCTGGTCTCGAACTCGTGACCTCAAGTGATCCTCCTCCCTCTGCCTGCCAAAGTGCTACTCTGGGAGTGAGCTACTCTGCCCGGCTTTGAGTCAGAGGGTTTTAATGGTGACCGTGCCACCCCACAGACATTATCCAGGCTGAGCCTAGGGCCCTCGAGTTGCAGAACTGAGCTCAGAGACGGGGTCCGGGGTCTGGTCCTAGCGGGGCTGTTTCTGGCCTCTGCCCTGTGTGTTTGTTGTTAGTGTGTCACCTGGCCTCAGTCGTGGGAGTGGAGGTAGGTCTGGGTGTGGGGGCTTCGGCTGGATGCTGCCTCAGGGTCTCTGTGTCTGCTCTGCTCCTGGGTGCAGAGGGCATTGAACCTGTCCACAAGAGGATAAACCAGGGCAGAGTCCTGTGGAAAAGCAGCAGCGGGCTGTGTGGGGGAGCTCTTTTTCTGTTGGCGTGGACTCTCCTGCTTCTGGGGCTCAGTGGCTTTTCTTTCTGATGGGAAGTGATAACTGTCACCCTGGCAGGGTGGAGCACTTTGCGAGTGCGCCTTCTTCCCTGCCCCGCTTAGTGTCAGGACTTGAATTCTTCCAGTCCGAGACACTCGATTGCCATGGGAATGATGGTTCAGATCCGTCACCAAGATGTCGTGCACGCGGTCGGCTCTGCTGGCCTTGCTACCTAGCAGAAGGGCTCTAGGCCCAAAGGCCAGGAGCAGGTGCTGTGAAAGCTTTTCATTGGCGCTCGACCACGGAGACGGGGGTCCGGCTCAAAGCTGTGAGCTGTGCTGGCTTTGAGGCAGCACTTTTCTTTTTTTCTTTCCTGAAACGGAGTCTCGCTCTGTCACTCAGGCTGGAGCGCAGTCGCAAGATCTCTGCTCACTGCAGCCTCCCTCTCCCGGGAGCAGTCCTCTTACCTCAGCCTTTCAAGTAGCTGGGACTACCCAGTGTGCCACCCCGCCCGGCTTTTTATTTCTTCTTCTTTTTTTTTTTTACTTTTTTTTTTTTTATTTTTTACTTTTTTTATTTTAAAGATGGGGTTTCACCATGATGGCCAGGCTGGTCTTGAACTCCTGACCTCAGGTGATCCACCCACCTCGGCCTCCTAAAGTGCTAGGATTACAGGCGTGAGCCACCGCACCCAGCTTATTTTTTATTTTTTTGAGTTGGTCTCAAAAATCCCATCTTTACAGAAATACACAAAAATTAGCCAGGCATGGTGATGTGTGCCTGTAGTCCCAGCTACTTGGAAGGCTGAAGCAGGAGAATCACTTCAACCTGGGAGGCAGAGTTTGCAGTGAGCCCGAGATCACATCACTATACTCAAACCTGGGTGACAGAGTGAGACTTTGTCTCAAAAAAAAAAAAAGAAAGCCAGACGCTGTGGCTCACTCCTGTAATCCCAGCCCTTTGGGAGGCAGAGGCAGGCAGACCAGGAGATCGGGAGTTCCAGACCAGCCTGGCCAACATGGTGAAACCTCGTCTCTACTAAAAATACAAAAATTAGCTGTCCGTGGTGGTGTGTGCCTGTAGTCCCAGCTACTCGGGAGGCTGAGGCAGGAGGATCTCTTGAGCCTGGGAGGTTGAGGCTGCAGTGAGCTGTGATTAGCCCACTGCCCATTAGCCTGTGCAACAGAGGAAAACTCTGTCTTTGGTAAAAGAAAAGAAAACGAAACAAAAGAAGAAAAAGTACCCCAGGGGGTTCTCCTGTGTATCCAGGGTTTAAATGGCCTGTCTCACTATAGCCCTGAGGAGTTAGTGTATAAAGGAAATACACATCCTGTATTCTAAATTACATTCCAGAAGAATTAAATAGGTGCTGAAACCAGCATGAGTGTTTTCGTATTTCATTTGCTCTGTGGTGGAGTGTGCATTTTGTGTGGCATTAGCTGAGGTGTTCGAGAAATGTTACCATGTTGCTCCTCTAATTTCTGTTTATTTTTGTAGAAAGTGTCAGTGATGCATAGTCACATTACACCTTAAAATAATTTAAATCTATGTTTATAATCTTCTGTAAATCATCTCTCCATATCCCGACTAATAAACTTTTCTTTCTTCAGGCTGGGCGAGGTGGCTCGCACCTGTAATCCCAGCACTTTGGGAGGCCGAGGCAGGCAGATCACATGAGGTCAGCAGTTTGAGACCAGCCTGGCCAACATGGGAAAATCCCGTCTCTACTAAAAATAAAAGAATTAGATGGGTGTGGTGCATCTATAATCCCAGCTACTCGGGAGGCTGAGGCAGGAGAATCGCTTGAACCCGGAAGGTGGAGGCTGCAGTGAATCGAGATGATGCCATTGTGCTCCAGCCTGGGTGACAGAGTGAGACTCTGTCCCAAAAAAAAGATGTTTTTTTCTTTTTTCTTGTGAAAAGGAGTATAAATATTCACTTCAGTTAGCCATGCTCTGTGGAAATAAAAGATAATTTGTTTATTTTAATTAATTTTTTTGATTTTTTGAGACTGAGCATGATCCTGGCTCACTGCAACCTCCACCTCCTGGGTTCAAGTGATTCTCCCACCTCAGCCTCCTGGGTTCAAGTGATTCTCCCACCTCAGCCTCCCGAGTAGCTGGGACTACAGGCATGCACCACCACACCGGGCTGATTTTCGTATTTTTTGTAGAGACTGGGTCTCGCTGTGTTGCCCAGGCTGGTCTCAAACTCCTCGGCTCAAGCGATCCTCCCACCTTGGCCTCCCACAGTGCTGGGATTGCACACAGGAGCCCCCACACCTGGTGAGTGTTTATTTCTTTCAGCTTCAACTGCGTTGCTCTGGGCTGCCCGTGCTGGATACAGTGACTGAGCTCCCTTTGAGAAGATCTACAAAAAAACCACACGTGGCTGGGCACCATGGCTCACGCATGTAATCCCTGCACTTTGGGAGGCCAAGGCGGGCGGATCATGAGGTTAAGAGATTGGGACCATCCTTGCCAACATGGTGAAACCCTGTCTCTACTAAAAATAGAAAAATTAGCCTGGTGTGGTGATGGGTGCCTGTAATCTGAGCTAGTCGGGAGGCTGAGGCAGAAGAATCACTTGAACCCAGGAGGCAGAGGTTGCAGTGAGCTGAGATCACGCCACTGCACTCCAGCCTGACAACAGAGCAAGACTTCATCTCAGAAAACAGCAGGCCAGGCGCGGTGGCTCACGCCTGTAATCCCAATACTTTGGGAAGCCACGAGATGGGGACCATCCTGGCTAACGTAGCGAAACCCCATCTCTACTAAAAATACAAAAATTAGCTGGGTGTGGTGGCACACACCTGTAATGCCAGCTACTCAGGAGGCTGAGGCAGGGAAATCGCTTGAACCGGAGAGGAGGAGGTTGCAGTGAGCCCAGATCATGCCACTGCACTTCAACCTGGTGACCAAGCGAGACTCTGTCTCAAAAAACAAATACAGAAAATAGCCAAAAAAACCCCAAATGTTTCCCAGAGCTGTTACTTGTTTTGTTCTCTGGTGCCTTCTGGTAGTGTTTTTAAAAAGATGTTGGTGTGAGGTTTGGCCTGAGAGGAGCTGCTTGGACTTTATCAGAAGTTAAGAAGCCAAGAGGGCGGCCCAGGGCTGTGACCCACCCGGAGATCCTGGACTGCCTAGAAAGCTGACTAGTGGCTGGGCGTGGTGATGCACAGCTGTGATCTCAGTGCTTTGGGAGGCTGAGGTGGGAGGATCGCTTGAGTCTGGGATGTGGAGGCTGCAGTGAGCGGTGATTGCAGCCCTGCACTCCAGCCTAGGCAACAGAGTGAGACCCTGTTTCAATAAAAAAAAAATCGCAAGCAACTGACTGGGGAGAGCCACCACACTGTGTTTATCCATTCATCGACACCCGTGGGGTGAGCGTGCGGGCCGCTCCTGTTTCCAGCCACTGAATGCTGCTGCCGTGCGCGTCATGCGCTTGTTCTTGTTTGGACACCTGTTTTCCATCCCCTTGGGTGCGTGCCCCACAGCGGAATTGCCGGGTCAGGCCGTGGCTCCACGTGGAACCTTGGAGGAGCCCCAGGCTGGTTCCCAGGCAACTGCGCCATCTGCCGTCCCCCTTGCCCTGCGTGAGGTCTGACCTCTGCACGCCTGTGATTGTCTTTTTGTTCTTTCCCTTTTACATCATGTACAGTCCTGACCCTTTGAGCAGCAGGAGCGGGTCATCCTTTCTCTGGGGATGGGAGCGCAGTCCTGGAGCGGGGGTTAGTAATTTGAAGCCTGCGGGAGGATCCTGTGACCCTCGTTCCGTTGTACAGCATTGGATCGTAAAACACCCAGCAAAATATTCTATGTCCCTGTGCCCCCTCCCCCCCGCCACTCCCCCACAGCTGTGGCTCCTTCCTTGGGCCTGGTGCTGCTGGCAGCCGAGCTTGGGGTGTGGTCCTGGGTGACACGTGAGTGGCGGGTACTGCTCTGGCTGCTTTGAGGCCCGCTACGGTGGGGCTGGGGACGGAAGTGTGACGGCGTGGGCTTGCCAAGTCGGAGGAACATCGCACCCCGACATCGGGGGCCAGCAGGACGGGGCTTGGGCAGCTGTCACTCCTGGGCCATTGTCGGATGATGGAGAGGGGCTCTGGTGCGTCAGGAGGGCTTGTCATGGGGCGCTCGTCGTCCGCTGATGGTGTTGTTCCGAGCCTGCGCTGTTCCCACAACTCTCTCCTGGCAGGCGGGGTGGGTTCTCTCTGGGGCCAGCGTGTCATCCACCTGGCCTGGCTCTGGAGCCGTGTGGGGTGCCTCATGCCTGCCGCTCCCCTGGGAACCTCGTCTGCCGTTCTGGACCTTGTGCCTGAGTCCGTGTGGGTCAGAACTCTTCTTGATGGTGTTCTGGAGACACACACAGTTAGTGAGTAGGCCAGGGGGAATCCACACACATCCCCCAAAACCTGAGCGCGCTGTTCACAGCAGCAAGAGACACTGGCCAAAAGCCAGAAGGCCCCACACATTTGTCCACCGAGGAGGAGGCAGGCAGTGGGGCATGTGTAGCCGAATGCTGTGTGCCACCCCCCCCTGCCGGGTTCCAGAACACTTCTCAGCCTAGAAAGAAACCGAACCCTCCCTGTCTCCTCCCCCAACCTCGGGCACCCTCAAATCCCCTTCCTGTTTCTGGATTGGCCTGATCTGGACCTTTCATATAAATGGATCATACAATGTGGTCTCTTAGGTCTTTTTTTTTTTTTTTTGAGACTAAGTCTGGCTCTGCTGCCCAGGCTGGAGTGCAGTGGTGGGATATCGATCGGCTCACCGCAACTTCTGCCTCCTGGGCCTAAGCAATTCTCCTGTCTCAGCCTTCTGAGTACCTGGGATTATAGGCGCCTGCCACCACACCCAGCTAATTTTTTATATTTCTAGTAGAGACAGGGTTTCACCGTGTTGGCCAGGCTGGTCTCAAACTCCTGACCTCAAGTGATCCGCCCACCTTGGCCTCCCAAAATGCCTGAGGCCAGCTTTTTTTTTTTTTTTTTGAGACTGAGTCTCGCTCGCTCTGTTGCTCTGGCTGGAGTGCAGTGGCACTATCTCAGCTCACTGCAACCTCTGCTTCCTGGGTTCTAGCTAGTCTCTGGCCTCAGCCTCCTGAGTAGCTGGGATTACAGGTGCCCCGCACCACGCCTGGCTAACTTTTTGTATTTTTAGTAGAGACACGGTTTCACACATTTTGGCCAGACTGGTCTTGAATTTCAGACCTCAAGTGATCTGTCCTCCATGGTCTCCCAAAGTGCTGTCATTACAAGCATTGCCATGGGGCCCAGCCTCTCTTTTTTTTTTTTTCTTTTGACGGGGTCTTGCTCTGTTGCCCAGGCTGGAGTACAGTGGTGCGATCATAGCTCTCCACAGCCTTGACCATCCAGGCTCAAGGGATCCTTCCACCTAGCTGGGACTAAGGGTGGCGCCAGCACACCTGGCTAGTTGTGTTATTTGTAGTAGAGACGGGGATCTCACTGTGTTGCCTAGGCTGTTCTCGAACTCCTTGCCCCAAGTGATCCACCTGCCTCAGCCGCCAGAAGTGTTGGGAGTACAGGCATGAGCCGTGGCGCCCAGCCTGCCTTCTTTCTTAAATCATTATCATTATTATTATTTTGAGACGGAGTCTCGCCCTGTCGCCCAGGCGGGAGTGCAGTGGCACGATCTTGGCTCACTGGGTGTAATTTTGGCTCACCGCAACCTCTGCCTCCTGGATTCAAATGGTTCTCCTGCCTCAGCCTCCCAAGTAGCTGGGATTATGGGCATGCGCCATCCCACCCAGCTAATTTTTATATTTTTAGTAGAGACGGGGTTTTACCATGTTGGCCAGGCTGGTCTCAAACTCCTGACCTTGTGATCTGCCTGCCTCAGCCTCCCAAAGTGCTGGGATTACAGGCATGAGCCGCCGCACCCAGCCTGAAATCATTATTTATAACCGTCTTAGCTGGACGTTTGTAAATTTTGCATTTATCCCCCACTTCAGGCAAAATACATCTCCCAGTGCATCGATGAGATCAAGCAGGAGCTGAAGCAGGACAACATCGCGGTGAAGGCGAACGCGGTCTGCAAGCTGACCTACGTGAGTGCCTCCGGGCGGCCCGTGCCCAACGCTTGGGCTGCTTCTCGGCTCGGCGCGTGTCCAGCCGTTCATCAGCCTGTCTGTGCACCTTCAGTCATTGGTACCACCTGCTGTCGGCCAGCCACTCGGGGCCGCGGCCAGCCATGATTGTCACGTGGGCGGCAGATGGGCCGGACGGGGGCGACCCACAGGCCGTGGTGGTGGCCCAGAGGGAGCCCCATGGGATCCTCTTCTGGATGGGGTTCACTAGGGACGCCCCTCACCTGCAGACAGCTCCTGCTACAGGCTGGGCCAGGATGCCTAGTGAGCAGAGCTGCTGCCATGGACCTTCCCGGGCTGGCTCCCCTCCTGGCTGCAGTTCCAGGTCAGTGTCTGAGCTGGAGGACCGGCGCTCCGCTCTCTGGCCTGTTTTCTCGTGGGAGATAGAGAGATGAAGGACTCGTCCAGGGTCCCCCAGGCTGCTGTTCGTCTGGTTTACTGTTTCAAGGAACCGATTCACCAAGGGTTGCTACGGGAACTTTACCGGTACCCGTAAGCACCAGCTAGCCAATTGCAGACATTCAGCCTCTTTTTAGTGCTTGTCACTAACCTGTCCCTGTAGTTTTTAAATGTCAGAGTCATGTGTCAAAAGAGATTCAAGGCCCCAGGAGAATGTATTGGGTGGTTTGTTGACAGGGAGTGGGTCTGTTCCGTGTGCTGGGAGGGAGCGTTTGATGCCAGGGCTAAAACCCTTTGTCTCCGCGTGGCTTGTGAGTGCCATTTTCTGTGTGTCCCGTAACAGTTACAGATGCTGGGGTACGACATCAGCTGGGCCGCCTTCAACATCATAGAAGTCATGAGCGCCTCCAAGTTCACCTTCAAGGTGAGGTTCTGGGACAGCCAGGCTGGCGGGGCGGGGAGCGATCACAGGCATGAGCCGCTGTGCCCAGCGGATTTTTATTATTTATTTATTTTGAGACAAGAGTCTTGCTCTGTTACCCAAGGTGGATTCAGTGGCCTATAATCCTAGCACTTTGGGAGGCTGAGGTGGGTGGGATCACTTGAGATCAGGAGTTTGAGACCAGTCTGGCCAACATGGTGAAACCCCCGTCTCTACTGACAATAACAAATTTAGGGCCGGGCGCGGTGGTACCCGCCTGTAGTCCCAGCGACTTGGGAAGCTGAGACGGGAAAATTGCCTAAACCCTGGAGGTGGAGGTTGCAGTGAGTTGAGATCGTGCCACTGCACTCCAGCCTGGGCGACAAAGCGAGACGTTGTCTCCAAGGAGAAAAAAAAAAAAACAAAGCGAGACGTTGTCTCCAAGGAGAAAAAAAAAAAACAACCCACATATTCCAAACTCTGAGGATTCCTCGTGGAATTTTGAGGAAACCTGGGTTTCTTCAAATGCTGGCTGGGTCCCGCTTGCCAGTGGCCCCGTGTGCAGGCTGCGGGCGTTGCTGCCGGGCTGGGCATCGTCTGCTGTGGATGGTGCGGAGCGGAGCTGGGAGCTCCCGGAGGCTGCGGGTGCCCGGGCTCTGACGCACTTGTCTGTTCTCTCCCAGCGAATCGGATACCTGGCTGCTTCCCAGAGCTTTCACGAAGGCACCGACGTCATCATGCTGACCACCAATCAGATCCGTAAGGTCGGTGTGCCCTGGCCGAGGCCGCTCCCAGCTGAGGGCAGCGCTGTCCGCTGCCGGAGCGTCTCGTCTCCACGCCGGTCTTCCTGTGGGCGGCAGGTGCCTTTGGCCTGAGGGTCATCAGTGCGAATATGTCTGCGGGTCCTTGAGTGCCGGCGTGGCTTCGGCAGCCACGGTGTTCCCAGCAGACACGGAGAGGTGCCCCCCGCGGCTCTGAGCCTACACTCCCTGGCAGGCTTGTGAGGCGGAGGGATGCTGAGCAGTGTGGCGTGCCCTTCCCTCACTCACCACCTGGAGGGGCCGGCGGATGGGGCTCCAGGGTCCACTGGAGGCTGGCTTCGGTGGTCGCCCCTTTCTTCCCTTCTCCCCTCATGGTAGCCCCTGCTGTGGCTGTGGACGCTTCGCTGCCCATGTAGGGTGCATCCTGCCCCTGGGTTCTTTTGAGTCCCACGAGGTGCATTTTTCAGCCCTGTGTCCATTCCATGTTGCAATTTGAAATGGTCATGGAGGCCACTGAGTGGTAAACATCCTCTTTGCCCCCAAGCTGTGAGCACCTTTGGTTCCCGCCTCTCGATGGAGGAGTTGGGGTGTTGGAGAATCAGGCCCACTCTTGTATATAGCTGGCTCCCTTCTGGCCCCAGACCACACCTCAGAGGCCACAGCCCCAGCTCTCCAATGTCTATGTGCAAGGACTGGATCCTGTGGCCGTTGTCAGCCCCACGGGGTGACCTGGAGATTTGGGTTGGGGGCCGCAGCATGCCGAGAGAGAGGTGTGGGGGCGCTGGCTATGTTCTGATGCCTAGCACGGTGTGGTGCCAGTCCTGATCCTGTCAGCTCTGCCGGGCTCCTTGTGGGCAACGTTTTAGAGCTGGGCGTCCTGCATGGGGCACAGGTGACATGCGTTCTAGATGCTGTGGGGCTGTCAGGTCGTGGCCATGAGGGAGAGTGGCTGAAGTGCCTCGCAGGAGGGGTGGGTGGGAGTCCGGCCTACTGAGAGGAGGATGGGATGGGATTGCAGGTGCTAACTGGGAGGGAAGAGGGAGGGAGGGGGCTCCGGCCACCCTGGACACCCAGGTGGTGCTACCCAGGGAGTAGGGTCACATCTCCGGCCCAGCTTTGTGTCTCCTGTTGATGGGCCTGGCCCAGCGGGTCCCTGCGTGAGCACCTCACTTGGGACTTAGACCCACTGCTGTCTTGCCAGGTGCTCCGGGCTTTTAGACTGCGTGTGTTGGGCGCGGCTGTGACCCGGGCCTGCCTGCTTCCTGCACACACGCATATCTGCTGGTGCCTGCTCTGGCCTGGGCTCGGACACGGGTGTGCCTGTGGGGCCGCGGCGCCGCCGGTTAGCACCTGCTTCCTTCATGTAAGATCGTATGCCCCAGATGTTTGCAGTCTACTGCATCATTTTGGTTTTTTTATTTGTATATTTTTGAGATGGAGTCTAGCTCTGTCACCCTGGAGTGTGATCTCGGCTCACTATATATACCCTCTGCCTCCTGGGTTCGACTGATTCCCCTGTCTCAGCCTCCCACGTAGCTGGGATCACGGGTGCCCACTACCACACCAGGCTAATTTTTGTATTTTTTGTAGAGATGGGTTTTTGCCTAGTTGGCCAGGCTGGTCTCGAACTGCTGACCTCAAGTGATCTGCCCGCCTTGGCTTCCCAAAGTGCTGAGATTATAGGCGTGAGCCACCACGCCCAGCCTCATTTTGTTTCCTAATAAAAACTTATATTTTTCTTTTTTTTGAGACAGGGTTTTGCTCTGTCACCCAGGCTAGAGAGCAGTGGTGCCATCACAGCTCACTGCAGCCTCAGCCTCCTAGGCTCAAGTGGTCTTCCCACCTTAGCCTCCTGAGTAGCTGGGACTACAGGTGTGCACCATCATACCTGGCTAATTTTTTATATTTTTTTGTAGAGACGGAGGTGCTGGGGGTTCACTGTATTACCCAGACTGGTCTCGAACCCTGGGCTTAAGTGATCCTTATGCTTTGGCCTCCCAAAGTGGTAGGATTACAGGTGTGAGCCACTGCTCCCGGCTCACTGTGTCATTATAAAAGAACCTGTGACTCCTGAAGCATCTGCCGTGGGGCCTGCACGGCAGGAGCCTGCTCCCGGCTGCATCATGGTGACCTGAACATTGTCCTGACTGACCTTTCTAAAGCATCCATGGCAGCTTCCCAGGCATGTCTGCTATTCCCGTCTACCCTTTGGTACATTGCATTCGATTAGAAGTCCAGCCGTAGACCGGGCGCAGTGGCTCAAGCTGTAATCCCAGAACTTTGGGAGGCTGAGTGGGCGGATCACAAGGTCAACATGGTGAAACCCCATCTCTCCTAAAAAAAAAAGAAAAAAAGAAAAATTAGCTGGGCATGGTGGCATGTGTGTGCCTGTAGTCCCAGGTACTCAGGCTGAGGCGGGAGAATTGCTTGAATCTGGGAGGTGGAGGTTGCAGTGAGCTGAGATCCTGCACTGCAGTCCAGCCTAGGGGACAGAGCGAGACTCCATCTCAAAAAAAAAAAAAAAAAAGGCGACCAGGCGTGGTGGCTCACGTCTGTAATCCAAGCACTTTGGAGGCCAAGGCGGGTGGATCACCTGAGGTCGGGAGTTCAAGACCAACTTGACCAACATGGTGAAACCCCATCTTTATTAAAAAAAAAAAAGCTGGCCTTGTCATATTTTGACCACAAAACATTAACCCTGAAAACGGATCTCTGTAGATGCATATAAATGTGACAGATTCCAGGAGGAGCCAAGAAACTTGACCGATTCCCACGTGCAGAGCGTTTCAGCCTGTGCCCCAGACCTCAGTCCCCAGCTGCGCCCATCCTGCCTCCTCTCTTGGTGACAGAGTCTCCCACGGGCTGTAAATTGTTCCTCCTCGTCCAAGTTCAGCTCCAGACCCCTCTGCGGCAGGGGTGCTGAGGCACAGCTGCACCTCAAGGGGACTGCTCTCCTGCTGCTCCGAGATACGCAGGCGTCAGACGTGCCGCCCAGGGCGTCCCGCCCACGGCCCCTTTCTCTGTCACTTTCCAGGACCTGAGCAGCCCCAGCCAGTACGACACAGGCGTTGCACTGACGGGTCTGTCCTGCTTCGTCACCCCAGACCTTGCCAGAGACCTGGCAAATGACATCATGACGCTGGTGAGTTGGTGAGCGAGCCCACCACCCCTGCATCTCTGCTGGGGGAAGATCTCGGTCAGTGGCACGCCAGGGAAGCTTGGCCACGCCGAAACGGGCTGCGGTTCCTGGTGCGTGGCCAGCCTGAGATGGGAAGCAAATCACTGTCACCTGTTGGGGCAGGTCTTGGGCTTCTTCTGTTCCTACGTTTCTGAGTTCATCTTTGAAATCATCCTGCTGAGAGGAGGAACAGGGTCTCCGTGATGGGCCAGGCCGGGCTGGGGATGTTTGCCTGAGGCCTGACAGTGGCTCCTGTCTGAGCTGCCAGCGGACTTCTGTGTGGTCCTCTTTCCTCCATCTCTGACCATAGCTGGACTCCTCCTTGCTGCTCCATTTGTCAAAGGCTACCCCTCAGGCTGTGACAGTCCAAAACCTGGGAAGCCCCTGGAAATTCTGGCCCCAGAAACATCTGTTTTGTACCTGACTTAATCTCCAGCTCATGAGGGGATGTTTGTTCCCTTTCATTTAAAAAACAGCAGCAGATTAACAGTGTGGAGGGAGTGTGGTTTCCTCCCTGGGAGGTGCTGTCCTGTGTGGCTGCCTGTCTGCCTGGAGGCGTGTGGATGGTGGCTGATGGACGCTGTCCTGTGTGGCTGCCTGTCTGCCCGGAGGTGTGTGGATGGTGGCTGATGGACGCTGTCCTGTGTGGCTGCCTGTCTGCCCGGAGGCGTGTGGATGGTGGCTGATGGACGCTGTCCTGTGTGGCTGCCTGTCTGCCCGGA
>PVKV010023396.1:0-13533 GCA_004027835.1 Alouatta palliata | reverse complement strand
CAGCCTGCTCAGCCTCTAGATCAGCGGTCAGCAGGCGGCAGCACAGAGGCACCGCTGGGCCTTCCCTCCACCTGTCGTGTCATCTCCAGTGGCTTCAGCTGCGAAGGGCAGAGCTGCATGGTCACGACAGAGGCCGTCTGGCCCATGAAGCTGCAAACACTGGCTGCTGGCCTTCACAGGGTGCCGGCCCCTCTAGATTAAAGCAGTGGGGAGCCCACGAGAAGGAGGATGTCAGTGCCCTGTCATGGGATGGCTGTATCAGGACCAGCCAGTTGGAAGCGGCTCCTGAGCCTGATAGATGGGAGGGCTCCCGCCAGGGGACTGAGCAGCTGCAGGGCACAGCCTTGGGGAGCGGGGCTGTAGGCTGTTCCCAGCACACCCGGGTTCCCTGGTGACTTTCCTCTCCAGCCTTTCTTCTCCCTCTGTGGGACCCAGGACTCTGGGGCAGGAAGGCCACAAGGGAGGAGGGCTTGGTCCGGAGGGCAGGTCTGAGGCAGGGGCACAGGAAGGCCGGCTTCCATGCCATTTGAGCCATGCTTTGTGACTCCTGGAGCTGGTGTGCAGCCACGGCCTCGGGCTGGAAGGGTGTCTCCTCTCTGTGGAGGAGAGGCAGTGCGGCAGGGGCTTGAGCAGGGGTGAGGCCAGGAAGGCTCCGCACAGGCTGAAGCTCGCTTCCCCGCAGATGTCGCACACCAAGCCCTACATCAGGAAGAAGGCCGTGCTGATCATGTACAAGGTGTTCCTGAAGTACCCTGAGTCGCTGCGCCCTGCCTTCCCCCGGCTGAAGGAGAAGTTGGAGGACCCCGACCCCGGTTCGTGGATTTGAGTTAAGCCTCAGGGTTGGGGCAGGGTCTCAGCCTGTGCTCTGGGAAGATGTGGTGGTGATGTGTTTCGGGGTGTGCTATTGTCGGGGTGGTGGAGGCCTCTGTCTAGGACCCTGCGGCGTATGCCAGCTGGAGGTGGCTGGGCCTCCCCACGCTGGGGCAGTCAGGAGGGAGGTGTTGGGGGATTCAACACAGTGGGTTCTTCCTGGGTCGATGGGGGGAGTAAGATCCAGTGTGGCAGCTGGCGGTGAGCCTGGTGTGTCTCTGAGCGGGGTCGGGGATGAGGGAGCAGAGGTGTCCCCCTTGCCCTCTTATACGACCGGTGCCTCCAGGGGGTGCCTTCCACAGGGCAGGGGACGGTCCAGACCATGTGTCCCTCAGAGGAGCCTCCATCTCACAGGGCTGTTGTGCGTTTGTGGTGTGGTGACTGCGGGACAGTGCTCAGATGCAGCGTCACTGACTTTCCGTGGGCCTCGTGTGTGAAGCCTGTGGTGTATGGCAGGCATGGGTCTCTGGACCCTAAAGCCAGCCCACAGGAATCCATGGCCCTGCGTGTGGGAGGGGAGACCCCAGCCCTGATCACGGGACCCGATGGCCGAGCTTCTCCCTGGAGTGCTGGGCACGGATGCATCAGGAAGGTTCCGTGGGCCCAAATGGCGGGGCAGCTGCTTCTGGAGCCCCTCATGCTGAAACCCCCACTCAGAGGACCACCGTCGGGCTGTCCTGAGCGCAGTGAGGCCCGCGAGCACTTGTGCCTGGCAATAGTGCTGAACAACGCTTTTTCAGCGCCAGGAGCTGGCTGCTGTGGCCTGTTCCCTGGAGAGTCAGGGCCATGTTCAGTGGGAGCTGACGCAGGCTCCAGAACTTGCTGGCAGGTTGGGAAGACAGTGGGATGGTTTTCTAAGCGGAGGACGGGCTTCATGCTGATGAGGGCCCCTTGCTCCCCAGGGGTTCAGTCGGCTGCCGTCAATGTCATCTGCGAGCTGGCCAGACGCAACCCCAAGAACTACCTGTCCCTGGCCCCGCTCTTCTTCAAGCTGATGACGTCTTCCACCAACAACTGGGTCCTCATCAAGATCATCAAACTGGCAAGTACTGCTCAGGGACATGGCGTCTTCCCCCTGCATGGGGCGTTCCCTGCCGGTGACTGTGGCCCTGCTGTCCCCGCAGTTTGGTGCTCTGACTCCTTTGGAGCCACGGCTGGGCAAGAAGCTGATCGAACCCCTCACCAACCTCATCCATAGGTGAGCGCAGGATATGCATGGTGGGGGCGGGCTGGCTCCGTGGAGTCTAGGGTCAGAGCGGCCGGGTGGGCAGGGTCCACAGGATCTGGGGTCTGAGAGGCAGGGCAGGTGGCCTCCATGGGGTCCGGGGTCGGAGCGGTTGGCAGCCCAGCCCCAGTGGGGCACAGCAGGATCTGGGTGTGAAGCAGCCGAAAGATGGAAGGCTCATGTGTCCAGCAGACCCTCCCTCCTAGAGTAGCAGCACATGGTGGCCTTCCTGGCCACTGGACTCTTTGTGCTGCTAGAGACATTTAGGAAGTTTGCGCTTTTTTTTTTCCAGACGGGGTCTTGCTATGTTGCCCAGGCTGGAGTCCAGTGGCACGATCTCAGCTCACTGCAACCTCCGCCTCCCGGGTTCAAGTGATTCTCTTGCCTCAGCCTGCCAAGTAGCTGGGATTACAGATACCCGTTACCACGCCCAGCTAATTTATTTATTTTTATTTATTTATTTTTTGAGATGGAGTCTTGCTCTATCACCAGGCTGGAGTGCAGTGGCACAGTCTCGGCTCACTGCAACCTCCGCCTCCTGGGTTCAAGCGATTCTTCTGCCTCAGTCTCCCGAGTAGCTGGGACCACAGGCACGTGCCACCATGCCTGGCTATTTTTTTTGTATTTTTTTAGTAGAGACGGGGTTTTACCGTGTTGGCCAGGATGGTCTCGATCTCTTGACCTCGTGATCCACCCGCCTTGGCCTCCCAAAGTGCTGGGATTACAGGTGTGAGCCACCGCGCCCAGCCTGTTTTGTGTTGTTTTGAGACAGAGTTTCGCTCACTGCAACCTCCGACTCCCTGGTTCAAGCGATTCTCCTGCCTCAGACTCCCGAGTAGCTGGAATTACAGGCATGCGCCACCATGCCCAGCTAATTTTTGTATTTTTAGTAGAGACGGGGTTTCATCACGTTAGCCAGGATGGTCTCAATCTTCTTACCTTGTGATCCGTCTGCCTCAGCCTCCTTAAGTGCCGGGATTACAGGTGTGAGCCACCACGCCCGGCTCTAATATTTGTATTTTTTGTAGAGATGGGGTTTCATCACATTTCCCAGGCTGGTCTCGAATTCCTGACCTCAGTTGATCTGCCCGCCTCGGCCTCCCAAAGCAGTTTATGTTTTTGGTAGACACTGGGTTTCACCAAGTTGGTCAGTCTGGTCTCAAACTCCTGACCTCACCCACCTCAGCCTCCCAAAGTGCTGGGATTATAGGTGTGAGCCACTGCACCCCGTTGGCCTTGGAGAACAGGGCATGGGCTCCCTCTTGGGCACACTCCCTAGGCTGTGGGGCCGAGGCCGTCTGCAGCGGAGCCACCATAGGGTCACCGCGTCTGACAAGGCCCCCAGTCCTCATGCCACTTCCCTGTGTTCCTTTCCTCAGCACGTCCGCCATGTCTCTCCTCTACGAATGTGTGAACACCGTGATTGCAGGTGAGAACTGGTACTCTCCCCGTCTGGAAGGGCTGGCACTGCCAGGCTGGGGTCTCGGGTAAGGACAGGAGGGCGCCAGGCCTGTTGTCCCCTAGCGCCACACCTGCCGCCAAGGCGGCCACAAGTCCCCACCCACTTGATGCTGAGTGTGTGCTCTGGGCCCCTGTGACTGGCCTACATTTCTTTTTAAAGTATATTTGTTCCCACCTGGACAATCTACATAACCTGTTTCAAGAAAAAAAATTACCATCTAGTTTAATAGTCAAATAAACTGGCCGTGTGTGGTGGCTCACGCCGACAGTGGGTGTCGGCGCTGGCCGCGGTGCTGACCGGGCTGTCTTTGCAGTGCTCATCTCCCTGTCCTCCGGCATGCCCAACCACAGTGCCAGCATCCAGGTATGTTCCGCACGGGCTGGAGCTTCCCCACCCTGTGACCCAGGTACTGGTCCCACATGCTCTCCTTGGGGCTCAGGAGGGCACAGCCGCGTTCTGTGTGCACCACGGACCTGGGTTTGGTTGGGCTTCTGGTGGTGTGTCTGTGGGGTGGACGTGTGGGATGCTGAGGAGTTGGGGAGAGCGCCCGTGGGAAGCAAGGTCCCCCTTGTCCCTGGTGGCCCATGTGGGCCCTGTTTGCTTTCCTCCTGGGCTTTGGTGGGTGGCTGACCCTGGGCCTTAGGCCAGGTGGGGGTTGAATCTGGAGGGTGCCTGGGGCGGCCCAGGGTCAGCAGAGCTCAGCCTTGGTTTCAGAGGATGAAAGCAGTATCGTGTTTTCTTTTCAGCTTTGTGTCCAGAAATTAAGGATATTGATCGAGGACTCGGATCAGAACTGTGAGTCACCCCTCTCCAGTGCTGTCGTTTCCCTGTCCCACCTCTGTGAAGTTAGGGGTTCTCCCAGCGTGAGGAGGAACTTGACCTCGGCTCACTCTCTGACGGATGGCACCCTGCTTCAGACACGTTCCTCTGCCAGTGCCCCGAGGCACCCTTGCACCCCAGCCTGTCTACATGGGGTGGCTGGTCTCCCTGTGTCTAGGCCGAAGGTGTTCAGATGCTGAGCCTCATGCCAGCCGCCACAGGCAGGGTCCCTGGGAAACACCAGCTGTCTCTGAGCCCCAGTCCCTGTGGAGATGCCAGGGGTGTGGCAAAGGCCCCCACTCCTGGGGTCCTGGAATTTGGACGGATGCCACTCCCTGAGCACCTCACTGCGAGATTCCCTGACATTTCAGCCTCTGCATGTTTCTGCAAGGGTGCGTGAGGCTCCGTGTGAGATAGAGCAGCACACGGCACCCCTGCCCAGGTGCCTGCCCGCGTGTGGGTGTCCCCGTGCTGCCCTGTGGAGGAATTAGAATGAGCAGCCTGTACCTGGTCCCTGGGCTGAGGGGCAGTGTGGTGTTTTGGATGCTCATTTTGCAGCTAGGCCTTTTTGTTCAGAGCAGGACTTAGCAGACTCTTGCAGCGGCCCAGATAGTGGAGTGGCCCCCATCCGAGGCTTCGGGCACCCCCATGACTGCAGTCACAGTGCAGACATAGGCAAGCGCCGCACACTCAGGTGTTCCCAGAGAGACCGCATTCACCTACCTTTCCTGTGTTGTGTGTTAGTTGTTACTGTTGTAGTTACTGTTAGTTAGTATTACTTGTTCATCTCTTACTCATTTACACAGTAAACTTCACCACAGGCCCTAAGCATAAGAAAGACAAACGTGCGGGGCTCGGCACCACCCACCGTGTCAGGCTTCCACGGGGAGTCACGGGCCCATCCCCCGTGCGTAGGTGGGGACTGCTGCGTCTTCTCTGTGGACCGCATGGTCTCTGTCTCCGCTCAGTGCTGCCCTGAGGCCTGAAAGCCACCGTGGATGGGAGTATGTGAACAGGTTCAGCTGTGTGCCCTGTGGCCGGGGCGGCCCTGCCTCAGGTGGTGGTGTCTATGCCTCATGCCCAGGGCCCTTAGCTCTCTGTGAGCTAGTTTGGGCCAGTTGGGTGGACAGAGTACCGGGTATGGGTGAGAGGGTGCCCTATGGTGCTGGAGGCTTCTCTGCTTTCTCCCCTGTGCTGGCTGGGTGGGGAGAAGAGAGCTGAGAGCAGCTACTGTAATGTGGTGGTAGGTAGGGGAGGCCTTCCCGAGGGCAGTCTGCATCGCGGCTCCCAGGGAGGGGCTCTGTTAGGGTGACATCCCCCATGGTGAGCACCAGCTGTGAAACTTGTTCCGTCCACCCCAGGGTGCCAGGGCCAGGCAGCCTCCTGAGGTGGAGACCCTGCCCAGAGAGCCATGTGCCATGCCTGCAGCTTGCTGTCTGTCCGTCCCAGTGACCGGCTCTGGCCTCTCTCCACAGTGAAGTACCTGGGGCTGCTGGCCATGTCCAAGATCCTGAAGACCCATCCCAAGTCCGTGCAGTCCCACAAGGACCTCATCCTGCAGTGCTTGGACGACAAGGACGAGTCCATCCGGCTGCGGGCCTTGGACCTGCTCTATGGGATGGTGCGTCCCTGCCGCCCACCTGCCGCCCACCGCCTGGCCTGCCTTCTCTGAGGGACATGAAGTGTCGGGTGCAGAGCCACGGGGAATATGGGGGTCACGAGCCGCTCACACTCAGGGCCCCCTCAGCAAGTGTGGT
Organism: Alouatta palliata; assembly: GCA_004027835.1. NCBI lineage: Eukaryota > Metazoa > Chordata > Mammalia > Primates > Atelidae > Alouatta > Alouatta palliata. The sequence continues at coordinate 7,400 of PVKV010023396.1, read as the reverse complement.
GGGGAAGGGCAGGGGGCGCGAGCCCTGATCCACAGCTGTCTTGGAGGGCCTGTGTGGACAGGACCGGGGCCGGGGCCGGGGCCTGCAGAACAGACTGTGCTGGACTGGTTGCTGCTTCCTGGCTGGGGGCCATGTGCCTCTGACCCACCCCACGTCGGGGGCCTGCTGCCTTCTGGCTGGGGGCCATGTGCCTCTGACCCACCCCACGTCGGGGGCCTGCTGCCTTCTGGCTGGGGGCCGTGTGCCTCTGACCCACCCCACGTCGGGGGCTTGCTGCCTTCTGGCTGGGGGCCGTGTGCCTCTGACCCACCCCGCGTATTTTCAGGGGCCTGCTGCCTCCCTGGGGTCACTGAACTGGGGTCCGCCTGTGTCCCGTGGATTCTCTCTCAGGAGCAGGTGTTTGGTGCCTCACCGAGCAGCCCCCAGGTGGGGGTCCACCCTCACCACTGTCCCCACACTCGCCCAGGTGTCCAAGAAGAACCTGATGGAGATCGTGAAGAAGCTGATGACGCACGTGGACAAGGCAGAGGGCACCACCTACCGCGACGAGCTGCTCACCAAGATCATCGACATCTGCAGCCAGTCCAACTACCAGTACATTACCAACTTCGAGTGGTGCGTCCTGCTCCGGGGCGCGGTCGGGGGTCTAGGGGTTACCAACTTCGAGTGGTGCGTCCTGCTCCCGGGGCGCAGCCGGGGGTCGAGGGGCCGTGGCGCCGCTCACCCACTGCTCACCCGCCGCTCCCGCCCCGCAGGTACATCAGCATCCTGGTGGAGCTGACCCGGCTGGAAGGCACACGGCACGGCCACCTCATCGCGGCCCAGATGCTGGACGTGGCCATCCGAGTGAAGGCCATCCGCAGGTTCGCCGTGTCCCAGATGTCCTCGCTGCTCGACAGCGCGCACCTGCTGGCCAGCAGTACCCAGCGGAACGGGATCTGCGAGGTGCTCTACGCCGCCGCCTGGATCTGTGGGGAGTTCTCGGAGTGAGTGGACGCTGGGCCCCCGGGCTGGCAGCTTCACCGGGCTCCCGAGGGGTAGGGACCGGGGACACCCTGGCAGATCTCCCTGCCGTCTGGCCTTGACCTGCCGCCCCAACTGCCTTGCAGACTTACGGGCTCCCAGCAGCCGTTCCCTGACGATGGCCGGGCCCACTTCCCTTTTACAAGGGCGGGTCCGCGCCACCTTGTCTGCTCTCTGGCATCCGTGGCACTCCCAGGAGATTGTAGATCCCGTGGGCACGAGGACGGGGAGCTGGGAGGGTCAATGGGGTGCGCTGCAGATGGAGGGGTTGGCCCTGGGTGTCTGCAAGGTTCAGTCCCAGCTGTGTGAGTGGCAGCCTCTCTGAGCCCTGCCTTGCCACAGGTCAGGTGGGAGCTCTGTGTGGCACTGAGGTGGCCCCGGGAGGCACCTGCTCAGCCCCAGCCTGCCCACGCCATGCCCCTCTGGGAGCACAGGTCTCAGCGCCAGATTCCAGATGGGCCACATGGATGGATCCTGGAGACATGGCTCCTCTCTCTCCAGGAGCATTAGGTTCCCTCTGCCGTCTCCAGGAGCGTTAGGCTCTCTCTGACCAAGAGGACAGATGACAGCCACTGCCTGGAGGTGGGAATGTGTTGCTGAGACTCACGGTTCTCACACCAGTCTGATTTTCCAGAGGCCCTTGGAAAGTTACAAGATTTGCCACCATGCCCCACTGCCTCGGGCCTGGCCCCTCGAGCACCGCAGGCTGCTGCCTGCTGCCCGTCACTGCCACAGCGAGCCCTCTCCGCCCTGGATCTGCCCCAGCCTAGGGAGGGCCCGGCTCCTAAGATCCTGGAAGGGTCCCAGCCAGCCTGCGTCCTCACAATGAGCTGTACATCTGTTGTTTTCTTTTCTCTCTTTTTTTTCTTTTGAGACAGAGTCTTGCTCCATCACCCAGGCTGGAGTGCAGTGGTGCAATCTCAGCTCACTGCAACCTCCGCCTCCCGGGTTCACACGACTGTCCTGCCTCAGCCTCATGAGTAGCTGGGACTACAGGCGTCTGCCATCACACCCAGTTAATTTTTTGTATTTTTAGTAGAGACGGCTTCACCATGTTAGCCAGGATGTCTCAATCTCCTGACCTTGTGATCCGCTCGCCTCGGTCTCCCAAAGTACTGGGATTACAGGCGTGAGCCATCGTCCTAGGCCATCATTTTCTTACTGGGAATAAAAGCGGACTAGACACATTTCAAGTCCCAAGGCATCATGTCAGATGTCAGTGAGACACCCCACCCCTCCCCCAGGCCCCGCTGTCCTGCACTTCAGGTTCCCCTAGTTCCTTCTGCTCCCAGTTTGTCCTGCTCGTCCTCCCAGGGCACAGCCCCCAAGCCCCACTGTCCTGCAGATCAGCGCCTCCCAGTTTCGTCTGCTCCGGCCTGTCCTGCTCGTCCTCCCCGGGCTGGCTGCACAGTTGACCCTGTTGTCCTTTCCTCTTCTGACCTTTCCACTATTCAGTGGCTCTGTCACCTCCGTGGCTCTGTCACCTCCATGTCTCTGCCTTGTTCATAGTATGGGCCACTGACGGCCCCCGGCTTCTTCCAGTTCAAGTCTCAGCCTCTGGAGCCTGCTCAGGGAATCGGAGGGGCCCAGAGTCACCTTGTTTGTGACACTCCAGACCTCCCGGGTCCTCACCTGCTGGAGAGGAGCCCCTGGGTGGGCATCCTGTGGCCTCACGGCGTCTCTTGTCCGCAGGCATCTGCAGGAGCCGCACCACACGCTGGAGGCCATGCTGCGGCCTAAAGTCACCACGCTGCCCGGCCACATCCAGGCCGTGTACGTGCAGAACGTGGTCAAGCTGTATGCCTCCATCCTGCAGCAGAAGGAGCAGGCCGGGGAGGCGGAAGGCGCCCAGGCCGTCACCCAGCTCATGGTGGACCGACTGCCACAGTTTGTGCAGAGCGCGGACCTGGAGGTGCAGGAGCGGGTGAGGCTGCACTCCGAGCTGGGCGGAGCCCCGGGAGCCCTCGGCACCTTCTGTCCCACGGCGGCCAGACCGACGGGGCCTCGCTTCCTCCTCCGAAGCCACTCTCTGAGATTGCTTTGTCGCCGCTTGTGCCGTCTGGAGCTTGGGGTTGGTCATTGGGGCCTGGAGGTCAGCAGGATGCGGGTCTGTCAGGAGCACTGGGGCAGGTCTCGGGAGTGCTGCTCTGGCCACAGGAAGGGCTTGCTTCGAGTGGTGAGAGCAGGGGCGAGAGCTGGGGACAGCCGTGGCTGTTTCTGGTGCCCTGCAGGTGACAGGTTCTCAGTGGAGCAGACTTCACACCTGTGCCAGGTGATGCCCACCAGTTCACAGCTCTCTGTTCTGTTTTTTTTTTTTTTTTTTTTTTGAGACGGAGTTTTGTTCTTTTTCCCAGGCTGGAGTGAAGTGGCGCTATCTCAGCTCACTGCAGCCTCTGTCTGCCCCTTGGAGGTTCAAGTGATTCTCCTGCCTCAGCCTCCCCAGTAGCTGGGATTACAGGCACCTGCCGCCACACTTAGCTGATTTTTGTACTTTTGGTAAAGACAGGGTTTCGCCCTTTTGGCCAGGCTAGTGTCAAACTCCTGACCTCAAGCGAGTCACCCGCCTCAGGCTCCCAAAGTACTCGGGTTACAGGTGTGAATCATTGTGCCTGGCTCCCAGTATCTGTGAGACAGGGTGGGAGTGGCGTTGGCCCATCTGGAGGTTGAGGAGACGCAGCCTTAGAGGCTACCTGGGGTGTGGCCCCAGCTCCTCTGCACAGTGGCATTACCTGGGGGGCTGACCATGATCCTTGGCCTGTGGTCGCTGCTGTGTGAGGTGGAGCCAGCACAGAAGCCGAGGGAGTAGTGCTTCTGGTCTCGGGGCGCAGAGCTCCCTGTCATGCCCCTGTCTCCGTTCTCTTTGTGGACTGGCGTGTTTCCATTTCCTGGCAAGGATCGTGATGCTGGAGATGGCGCGAGCGCTGGGCTGTGTCTGGCTGCGGTAGGGGCCATGCCACCTGGTGTCCTGAGGGTGGCCAGGCGGCCTTCCAGGCAGGTGGCAGTGGTGACTCCTGTGTCCCCCGCAGGCGTCCTGCATCCTGCAGCTTGTCAAGCACATCCAGAAGCTTCAGGCCAAGGACGTGCCTGTGGCAGAGGAGGTCAGTGCCCTCTTTGCTGGGGAGCTGAACCCAGTGGCCCCCAAGGCCCAGAAGAAGGTTCCAGTCCCTGAAGGGTAAGGATGTGGTGTGGGATCATTGTAGCCACAGCCCTGACGTGGTCCCCAATGCCTGGAGGCACAGCGGCAGCTACTGCAACCTGGACGGCTAGGGAGGGTGAGGGGCTGATGGGAGGCCTTGGGCGTTTGTGCTCCTCACATGGACCCACTCAGGGCTCTTGCTGGTTCTGGGACCTTGCTCGTGCTCGGGGCTGCTCCCTGGGAAGTAGACCTGCTCCCACCCTCACCTTAAACCTCTGGGGCCCTTTGAGCCCTCCGTGGGGGCCCCACCGTGACCTTGCTGCAGCCTTCCTGGGTCCCTGCATCCTCTAAGGGGCAGTGACATCTGCCTCGCTGGCCCTGTATGGGTGGCAGGCTCCACTCTTAGGGGTATCCCATGGGGAGCCTGCTCAGAGTGGACACCTGCAGGCGCATGCTCTGTCGCATACCGCCCTGTGTGACCCTCCTGTCTGCGCAGCCTGGACCTGGATGCCTGGATCAACGAGCCGCTCTCAGACAGCGAGTCAGAGGACGAGAGGCCCAGGGCTGTCTTCCACGAAGAGGAGCAGCGGCGCCCCAAGCACCAGCCGTCTGAGGCGGATGAGGAGGAGCTGGCCCGGGTGAGCTGCTGGGTGCCCCTGGCAGCCCTTGCCTCCTCCCTCCTGTCCCAGGGAGTCTTCAAGGCTCCTGACACCAGAGCCCTGTTCTGATGGCTCAGGATTGTATGCCGCTGTCCTCCAGGAAGCCCCAAATGGGTATTTCATGTTATGGTTGCGTTTCAGTGAGTTTCTTTGAAGTGACGAGTAGCTTCTCTAGATCTGGGAGCCCCCCAAGGAGCCCCCGACCTGTAGCCAGGGGCCTGCAGGTGCCTTGATGGGGTGCCCTCCGCGACCCCACAGCTGTTGCAAGACACTGCACACATGTGCAGCCCACCAAGACCAGAAGCTGAGGCACGTGAGGGAGGCCCCCGGACCCCACCCTCTCGAGGGGGATGTAGCCCCTGGGCCCCATGTGGAGCTCCACCTTGCCCTGCTCACCTGAGCTGGGAGGGCAGCCCTTCCTGCAGCCTCCTCTTCCCATCCTGCACCCGCAGAGGGGACACCCAGCGTGGGCTTTGTGTGGGGCTTTGTGTGCCTGCACCTTCCAGGCCATGCTTTTGGGCAGCCCTGGCCGTCAGGAGCTCTGGCTCCAGGCCCCGCAGCCCCAGCTTGTCTGAGCACTGCTCGTGAGGAGCCAGGTGGCCCTGGCAGGTCAGCAGCCTGGAGGCTTGGGTGTCCCTGCCTCCTAGAGGATTAGCGATTCCTTTCTCCAATACGAGTTCCTTCCCGTTGTGGGCCTTGGTTTCCCTGTTAGTAAAAGCTCAGTGGTGAACTGCTGCTGGTGGGGGACATCCACAGAGGGGTATCATGCCTGCTTCTCTGGACTCACGCCATGCCCTGTCCTGCAGCGCCGAGAGGCCCGGAAGCAGGAGCAGGCCAACAACCCCTTCTACATCAAGAGCTCGCCGTCACCACAGAAGGTGAGGCAAGTCTCTGGGCTCTGTCCCTCAGCACCCTTTATCCTCACCTTCCGTGCCCTGCGGCATCCCTCTGAGTTTCAGGCTTCCCCAGGCAGATCCTGGGAGTGGAGCTGGGGACATGCAGTGACCATGAGGAGCCTTTGGAGTGGTGCCTCCCTGTGGGCCCTGTTCATGCCTTCAGTCCAGGGTCCCCACTTCGTATTTTCAGCACCCAGCTGCTGTCCAGCCCTGACCCCCACCATTGTGGGCGAGCTGCTGCCTCACTTGGGGCTTGAGGCCACATTATTTTCCTCATTTGAAGAGAGAAAGTGAAGGATTTGTGGCCAGGTGTGGTGGCTCACACCCGTAATTCTAGCTGCTCAGGAGGCTGAGACAGGAGAATCGCTTGAACCCGAAAGGCAGAGGTTGCAGTGAGTTGAGATCACGCCACTGTGCCCCAGCCTGGGCGACAGAGCAAGACTGTCTCAAAAAAAAAAAAAAAATGGACAAGGATTTGCTTCTCCCTGCGCAGTAGGCCTACAGGGTCACTCGAGTGACAAGCTGTCCAGCCCTCACTGTCTAAGAGTTGGGTCCTTGGAATGCGTTTGCTCACGGCGCTCCTCAAGGCCTGGGGTTCTGGCAGGACCCCTGGCTCCTGAGGATGTCAGGCCGAGAGGCTCATGGTCATGCGTGGATGTCGCTTTTGCAGCGGTACCAAGACACGCCGGGTGTAGAGCACATTCCCGTGGTGCAGATTGACCTGTCCGTCCCTTTGAAGGTTCCAGGCAAGTGTCTCTGGTGTTACAGGGGTGCGCTCGTCACATGGGCCGTGGGGCGCTCCTGCCGCCCTCCCTGTGAGCTCCTGGGGCCCGGTGTTGAGCGCCCGCCTGCCTGCAGGGCTGCCCATGTCGGACCAGTACGTGAAGCTGGAGGAGGAGCGGCGGCACCGGCAGAAGCTGGAGAAGGACAAGAGAAGGAAGAAGCGGAAGGAGAAGGAGAAGAAGGGCAAGCGCCGCCACAGCTCACTGCCCACAGAGAGTGACGAGGACATCGCCCCTGCCCAGCAGGTGGACATCGTCACTGAGGAGATGCCGGAGGTCAGCTCGCTGGAGGGCCCACCTTTCGGCACACGTGTGTCGCCGGGGCCGTGCACGACGGCCTCTCCCTGAGGTCTTCCCCGCCCCAGAGAGCATAGAGGAGAGGCCTTTCTGTCCTCCAGCGCGCGCCCCAACTCTCCTGCCCTGGGCCAGCAGCTTCAGCACAGATGCTGATCTGCCGCTTCCTGGGGCCCCGCTGCCCTTGGTGTCTGGACGCCGATCAGAGCCTCTGCGGCAGAGCCACGTCGCTGCCCAGCTGCATGTGTGCCCCTCGTGGGCGTGGCCCTGGTTGTCTCAAGGCAGTCCCACTGCGTCCGAGGTAGATGGGGTCCACCAGGCCACAGGGTGGGTGTCACTGATGGAGTTCCCCTCTTCCTGTCAGAACGCTCTGCCCAGTGACGAGGATGACAAAGACCCCAACGACCCCTACAGGGCTTTGGACATTGACCTTGATAAGTGAGTCCCTGTGGGTTCAGGGTGAGGCTGGAGGCCATAGCTGGTTGCTTCGCTTCCTCCTGTCCTCCCTTCCTCCTGTCCTCCCTTCTGAGCAGGTCCTGGTTCTACAGAGTGGGCAGGCTGGGATGGGGTGTGGGTGGGGCGGGGCTCTGGAGGGTGAGCAGGCCGGGAC
>PVKV010023395.1:0-37261 GCA_004027835.1 Alouatta palliata | reverse complement strand
TAGTCTGGTTTCAGATGCCAGTTGAGCAAGAGTTTTCAAGTAAGCCCAGCTACTACCAACTTCAGCTTTGTTGCATTGGGGCTGCTAGAGAAAGGAAGTCCCTTCCAGTGAGAAGTTGCATTTGGGTGAAGCTCTTCTAACTACTAAATGAGTAGCCCCAGTCCCAGGCTAGGTCATGGCTTGGCCAATCTGAGTTTCAGGGATAATTCACCATACAATCTTGCTTTTTTCTCCACTCCTCCCACATTAAATCCTACTGGCCTTATTTTTAAAATTCTTATTATTCCATATATTTTCATCTTGCCTCCTGGCACCCAAGCCAAAGTCACCATTATCGCTTGCCTTGACTATAGCAATTGTTTTTCAATTAGTTTGTCTGCTTTTACCTAGTTATCATTTTCACTGTATCAATTAATTGCCCTCCTCACCAGCCCTACTCAGCCATAATCCTTTCTTCCTAGCAGCCAAGTAAGTTTTGAAAATAAAATTAGAGCATGCCACTCATTTACAGTACTGCAAAGATATCCCATTCAGCTTAGAAGAAAATTCGACATTATTTGTAAGAGCCCCGTGGTCTGACTTCCATCTGCCTCTCTAAATGAGTCTCTTTTTGATTCTTTACCAATTACGTTCTAGTCATGCTTGTCTTCTGTCTGCCATTTGAATATTCCAAGCTCACTTTTGTTTTAATGGTGTTTGCATTTACTATCTTTCTGCTTGCTGAGCCTGGCAATCATATCTTTTCAGGACTGATAATGTCATCAATGGAACAAGGCCCTCCCTGACCAAAAGTAGTTAAATTCCCAACTCTTCTATTTGCTCTTTGTTGTAATATTTATTATCCTCTAAAGTTATCATGTATATATTGTTTATTTACATGGTTGTTATCCACATTTTACTCATGCTCAACTATATGCTCCTTCAAGCAAGGATGATATCTATTTTACTTATCGATGTATTCTGCATTATAAGGGCTCAGTAAATAGTTGAAGAATATTTAAGTAATTTCTATGACATAAGCACTTTGAAATATATTACTGAAATGTGGTCACGAGTGTATGGTGGTTTTAAAACATAACATAAATTTATTGATACTCCTTCTTTCAAGAGATGAAAGTACAAATGCCCCTTCTCTTCAGTTGGACTGTGTTATTACCTATGTCTTAAGAAACTAGCTGTCACCATTTCCTGTTTCTTGCATTGCTCACTTTTGAAATCCAGCCACCATGTCATAGGAAAATCAAACTGCTACATGGTGAGGATGGTGTCGAATTTTTTATGACAGCCGAAGTTGAGGTGCTAGCCAACAACCAAAATTTACCTCCAAACATGTGTTGAGTGAGTCTTTGTAGAGAAGACAGCTTTTTTTTTTTTTTTTTTTAATTAAAGGGTGCTAGAGATCAAATGCTTACATTGTGGGGCCATACAGTCTCTGTGATAGCTACTTAATTCTTCTCTGAGAAAATCACCATAAATGTAAACAAATGTTCATGGAAAAATACATAATCCAGTGAGAAATGCTGTGTCCCAATCAAACTTTATTTTCAAAGACAGATGGTGGGCCAGATTTGGCCTATGGTCTACAGGTTGCCTGCATGAGCATTAGGCAATTCTGTTTTCAGAGGGTAAATTGCTTCTCGCCTTTGAACAACACCAACCGATATGACATCCAGCAGAGATAAATTTTCCCCACTATGCTTTGTCCAGATTGAAGATTTGTGAGCAAAATGAATGCCTTCATAATTACTATTATGACACTAGGTTGAATTGGTTTGTTACCTATTCATAGATGACTACAATAGTGTTAAACTCAGTTATTTTCAAATATGGCACATTAAATAAGAATTAATTTATCTGTATTTGAAATAGTATGTGGTAGATTTAAAATTGGCATCTAAGTATCTTATAAATCATATTTTCATTTTAATAACACTTTATAATATTTTTTAACTTGTATGATAGATACAGAATATGACTACATATATACAAAGTGTGGATGACAATGTACAGTCTCAAATATTGGCTTCAGAATAAAACATTAAAAGGCATTCAAAATAGAATAATTACAGAGTAATATTGAGTCAATTTTCACTATTAGAAAGTGGTAGTTCTTTTTTTCCAGAAAACATATCTGCATAAATACCCTGTCCTATAAAACAGAAACAATATGCTCATTTATGGTTGAATATAGAAAAATTGAAATAATTCTCTGGAAGTTACAGACCTCAGACACAGCCTTTACATGGAATGCACCTCAACATTAAGAATACTGGCCGGGTGTGGTGGCTCACACCTGTAATCCCAGCACCTTGGAAGGCTGAGGCAGGCGGATCACTTGAGCCCAGGAGTTCGAGACCAGACTGGCCAACGTGGCAAAACCTCATCTCTACTAAAAATACAAAAAATTAGCCTGGCATGGTGGCGAATACCTGTAGTCCCAGCTACTCGGAGGCTGAGGCAGTAGAATAATAGCTTGAAACTGGGAGGCGGAGATTGAAGTGAGTCAAGATCGCACCACTGTACTCCAGCTTGAGTAACAGGGTGAGACTCTGTCTCAAAAAATGAAAAAAGAAAAAAAAATTAGGAAGACATGCCTTTGTTAAGCTTACGAACAAACTAATAAATTTCACCTAGTGCATGTGTAAAGAAAAGTGTAATCTTGAGAGACAGTTTTTATAAGAATAATTTTTCAAACATTTAGTTTTTATTTTTATACCTTAGGAGAATATTAATATGGACACGTTCATTTCTTCATTAAATTACTGACCCTAGATTAAGAAAGTCTATACCCTTAAAATGCATTTTTGCATATGGCACAGAATTTTTATGTTTTTAGAGTCATAGTCTTGCTCTGTTGCTCAGGTTGGAGTTCAGTAGCATAATCACAGCTCACTGCAGCTTCAAATTCCTGGGCTCAAGTGACCCATCCTACTCAATATCTCAATTAGCATGGACAATAAGTATGCACCACAATTCCTGGCTATTTATTTATTTTTGTGGTGATGAAGTCTCTCTATGTTACCAGGGTGAGGCACAGAATTTTTGAGCATTCACTGTAATGTGCACTTCCCATGAGTTTCCACTGAACATAATATGGATTTCACAGATTATTGGTTACTTTTCAATCTTTATTTGAATATACTTTAAATGATTTACGTTATAACCCTGTTCCATAATGTAGAAGCATTTTTTCTACCATTAATGTTATTCATGTTACAAATGTTCTAACGCACACTTTGCTTCTTCTAAATAGTGACCAATATTAATAGATGTAATGGCCAACCTTCAGGTCTTCTGTCTAGAGAGATTAATGGCAAGTGCTTTGGTTTGTAAACTGAGAAAACAGAATCAGAAAAAAATGCTCAAACAGAAATGCGATTATAAATGACAAGAATATTGAGCTTTCTCAACTAATGTAGGAAGATTGAAAACAGGAATAACAATAGAGATGGTTGTTGCAAACATACAGATTTTTATTTCTGAGCATTATAGGAAATAATATATCTCCTATATGTCAAATAAGAAACATTTAATACTACAGAGGACTTTTAAATGCCTAAGCCCTGCACAAAATAATTTACTGTACCATCTTCAGAAAATGCATGTTTCTTAAATTCCTTTAGATGAAAATTCAAGCAACCTGGGAAATTGTGTCAGGTTAACCTGATATTTTCCTTTTAGTATGCATCAAATATGCATTTAATGGACAATTCAAGTAAAATCGTTTGAGATCTCACCTCCTTTAGTTTTCTCAAGGTGTCACCTTCATGGTTGTCTGTTCTGATGCTTGAGGTTTCTGCGTGGAAGAGGAAAGGTGCTAACAGAATGTAGAATTTTCTGAAGTGCTTTTTCCCCCATTCTGCTGCTGCTGCTTTTGTTTCAGGGGTGTTGGCAGCTGCCTTTCAGTTCCCTGATAGCTTAGGAAAACTTGCTCTGTAAGCATGTTATTTTCTTCCCTCTAGAAAAAGCTTGCTCATCTCATGAGGTATTGCAAAGTTTAAACTGAAGTAAATAGAAAAATTGCTAAGTAGAAAAAAAAAAAAAAAAACAGTTCCACAGAGCTTCTTATGAGTGGGAACACATCTGCCACACAATAGAATATGTCATCCTTCAGCTTACTGCTTTCCTAGGACATGTGAAAGAATTATTGTTTTGTATGCATTGGTTTGGAGCACTAGCAGGTAAAAGTTTAATTATTGATCTTTGTGTTTCTCCATCTGCGGATTATGTAGGAGTGGTTGAGTCTCATTTTCTGCTTTTCCTCATGGAAATGACTCTTCCAAAAGATATCTTCAAACTAACAAACCCTGACCTCTTATTGTTGGCTCGTTAATTTTTTTTTGTTTTAATTTTCATCTTTAAGTGGTATACTGAGAGTAGTTTGTAAACCATTCAAGATGTTACCTGAGTTTTAGAGGCTACTTAATTTTTTTTTTTTTTGAGACAGGGTTTGCTCTGTCACCCAGGCTGAAGTGCAGTAGTGTGATCTTGGCTCACTGCAACCTCTGCCTCCTGGGCTCAAGTAATCCTCCCACCCTAGCCTCCCAAGTAGCTGGAACTACAGATGTGCACCACCACCCCTGGGTAATTTTTCTATTTTGGTAGATGGGGTTTTGCCATGCTTTACAGGCTGGTCTCAAAGTTTTGAGCTCAAGCAATCTACCCACCTCAGCCTCCCAAAGTGTTGGGATTACAGGTGTGAGCCACCACATCCAGCGTTTAAAAGCTATTCTTTTCACAATGATCATGCCTATGAGATCGACATGTGTGTATATGTGTGCATGTTAAATATGGGAGTCAATAATGAAGAATGCACCAGCTGGGGGCGATTTGGAGCATGCACAGCAGACTAAATCCATCCTGACAAACATTTTGAAAGGTGTGACAAAATAGTATATCTGGAAGTTATTGTTTCAAGCCATTAAATTTGGGGGTAATCTGTCATAAGGCAATAGATAACTAATATATATCTCATCTCTCAGGCACAGTAAATCATATTGTAACATATCTATCCTACTAAATGAAGTGCAGAACAACATATGTTTCATGAGTCATTCTGTGCCCATATCCTTTTACATTCAGCACATTGGATCTTCCATGTGCTGCACTCAGGTTTTCCTTTATTGTTCCCCGTTCCTAAGACCCTGAAACTGACCTGATTATATCACAACATAATTTTGATATATTAATCCAGATACATACAACTACAGACATGAAAGTGTATTATTTGCTATATAATGAGAATAATCTTCAATTTTTCTCAAGATTTCAGAATGAAGGTCATTTCCCCAAAGGGTAGAGTGGAATGATGCCATCCTTGTTAATGCCTGGACTTGAACATGACACACATTTTATTGGCCTAAAGTCAAACTTTAGGCCACAGTGAAACTCCTCAACAATAGAGTGAGACTGAATTGTTGATGAATTATAACATAGTCAGCCACAATAACCGAATTCACATTCCAAAATTTTGATTGAAAGGGGGTGAAAATTCTAAACATGATTTTATTTTTTCTCTTTTCTCATCGTCTTTCTTGTCATTTCTCCTTTCTTCATTCTTTTTTATCCTTCAGATTAATGCCTTTAAGAACTGCCTTAAGCTACACTCATTTCTCCTGAATAATCTATTTGATATTAAATTATATTTCTTTTTTGATTTAAGTAGCTTATTATAACTAGTTATTCTGAATCATAAAATATACGAGATATTTTGTGTTCCTATGTGGTATTAACTTTAACAGCTATATATTAATGCTTGCCTTTTTTAGTTTTCCTGCAGTTAAAAACAAGTCACTGTTTTTCAATTTAATTCTCTCCAAATTCTGATGAATATTACAAATATTATTGAATCGTTTTTCAAATCACATACTGATGCCAATATAAGATTCTTTCTATTTTTGGAACATAATTGGAATAATCTACAAATAAGCTCTAGTCTTGATTTGAAAATTAAGTTTATCTCACTAAATAAAATGTACTTCTGGCTGAGAATTTTATGATTGAATATGACAAAGAGCTTTTCAAGTGAAATTGGAAGAAACATTCAGTCTTACATGTACAGGAACATGAACTGAGGTCTTAGAAATTAAATAACTTGCGCACAGTTAAGAAATGAAGCATACTCAAAGCCAGCATTTCAGCTCCGGAGTCTACCAGTACCCGGATTTTACCAGAATATACTGTCTGTCTCTTTTCCTTTTTCCTTTTTCTTTTCCCCATTTCTTTCTTATTTTCTTTCTCTTTTTCTCCTTCCTTTTCTTATTTTCTAAAAAACCATTTATTGGCTACTGTGGAGCCTTTTTGAGTATCAGCAAATAAGAAACATTGTAAAAGAAGAGTTTCATAATATATCGCAATCATTAAGTCATTAATATTTGAGTGTCAGTTGATTCCTCTCATTATTTCCTTCTGTGAGATTGGGAACACAGGGATGATAGCTGAAATTTCTTTAAGAGGAGTGAGACAGACACAAGAAAAAGGAGCTTAGAGTGGGCCAAATAAAATTTTCCCTCACTTTACATTTTGCCTAGACTTCCCAGACGCTCGTTTTGTGGCTTCATAAAGATTAATTTATCCTAATACAGTGTTTTGAAAATACTTTTGAAAGGGTTAAATACAGTCTGTTGCCAGTGAGTGATTCCTGGGAATTTTAATAAGCCTGAGCTCCTGCAATTCAGCAGATAACAGCTACCAGGATTGTGGTGCATACAGAACTGCACAGTGTCATGTTTTCATGGCTGCACAATTCTTGTAGAAATTGCTCTTGAAATGACCCAGCTTTATAGACAACAAATCCACAAGGTGTTGGAGAAACTATCACAATGTTAAAATTCTCATTGGAGCCATAACCTTGGGTTTTGAAGCCAACTGAACTAGAAGAATGACCGTAACTAACTGAAGACTGTTGTCAGTCCCCATCAAATGGTTACCTGAGAAAATAAATGTCCCTTTGAGATGGCAGTTGAACTGTCCTCAAGTATCCCAGAGCCACTGCTTTATTCGGTGTCCCTGAGTGTGTAGGAAGGGAAACAATTTACTTCAGCATAGCACATGGTACAAGAGTTACAAATGGGGTCATTGTGGTGATCAGTGTCTCGATGCCCAGAGTAATTAACTCCACATGCCATGGCTGAGGGCTGTGACTGCCTTCAAGTGAGGTGATGAGGTGTCCAGCCCTGAAGGGCATGGTTTGCTTGACTTCTTTATTATGAACACGATGAAAAAGTAATAGTTTGTGCTACATGGCATTGCAGTGCTTCCAGTCAGGAAATGAATTTTCATGTGTTGGATCTCATGAATTCTGTGTGATTTTTGTCCCAGGAGTGTAAGAAAAACTGCTCTTTTTATACTGCTAAGTGAGGGAATGTGTAGCCTAAACAGATGGAAACAGCTTGACTTTAGCATAAGTGTTTGAATATGCAGTTTAAGTGTAGAAATCTACAAGGTACAACTAACAGAAAATCTTTATCATTTAAAAGGCCTATCAGGTTTGTATCGACAAAGGGATTGAAACATTGCTGCATGAAGATTCTTTAAAAAATAATATTTGCATAAAATTATTAGTTAAGTTCAAATATATGTTCCTCAAGAAAGGTAAAACATAAGGATAACTTAAAATGATAATTAGCACAAAGTAAATACTTATTAAACATTAGCTATTATTATTTTTATTTTTGTTAATTACATCTTCCTTTATCCAGGCAAACAAACAAACAAAAAAACCTTACTGTACTTTAAGTACTCTGTTAATAGATCCTGGAAACTTTTCTGTATAATATATCCTGATAAGCCTTTTTTCCACAAGATCCAAATCTCAAAATAGTTACTAAATAATCATTTATAATATGTGGAATTATGTCTTGCATAATATTACTGTTTTCATATTTATCTCTCATACTTTTCTTATTAAGAAACATCTAAAAAAGGCAAACCTGACATGAATTCTTAAATGTGTGATCAAGAAGTAAGACAAGAGCATCACAATGTTCAGGATGTTATTGCTAAACAGTATAGAGGTTTACAGATGAGTATCAGCAGCATCCAAGAGAACGAACTGATGCAAAACTGTGAGGCTGTGAGGATAAATTCTGGCCCCATGGCCTGGTTATTCTGTGCCTCTTTCCATCCTCTATTCTCCCTGTTTTTATTTTTGGCTCACTTCCTTATTTATTTCCTCACCTGCTCATAGGGGTTAAGGTTACTGGGTTATCCTCATTAGTTCATGTCAACAAGAAAGACATTTAATAAAATGAACAGATTGTGGAGTATTAGTAATTTAATATACTATTATCTCCATGCTTATTCACATTTTAAAAGTGGTTTTGGAGAAAAAGGAAGTTTTTTTATCTAAAAGAGTGATTCATTCATCACTATCATCAGTGACAGGTCAATGGATGTCCTTCCTACATTTTTCAAATTACACCAATCAAATAGGCAGCTGTTTTACCTGCAGTTGAGAATGGCCCTTGTATCAATGCTGTTACTGTGATGTAAGTCAGGTATGTTTTGTTCTTGAAGTCTACTCATTCGTCTAGAGTATTATTTTAAACCCGCAACTATTAGTTTGAGAGTCAGTGTTTCTTTGCAGGGCCTCATCTTACAACTGGAGAACACTTTAAGCCAATGAAACTCCATCTTCGTGCAGAAGCTAATTGAACTTGCTTTATGTTATTAGTTATATATTTGACTTAGTGTACGTATTCTGATTCATAATTTAATGTCAAAAGAATCAAAATTACTCTTTATATTTATTTGGATAATTTATTTCAAATGAATAATTTTTCATTCAATTTTAAGAATCATAAAATTTCTGTATAATAAGCAAAACAATAGTCCTCACAGAATTTGTCTCTTAATGATTATTAATGAACCCTTCAGAGATAAAAGATAAGTGGTAAGATGGGATGGTAATAGGGAGGACAGCTCTGCATATGAGAATGTCCTTTAAACCTGTAAATTAGAATCTAAACTATAAATAAAATATTTCATTTTTACTGCTTTGGACTCTGAGCTAATCATTTAGCACAATCGTATTAAAAATGTCACAATAATATTCAGACGTCCCCATGGACTGTTACTGTCCCATGGCCTGTTAGGAACTGGGCTGCACAGCAGGAGGTAACAGCAGGTGAGCCAGCATTACCACCTGAGCTCCACCTTCTGTCAGATCAGCAGTGGCAATAGATTCTCATGGAGAGCGAACCCTATTATGAACTGTGCATGCAGGAGATCTAGGTTGCCTGCTCCTTATTAGAAGCTAACTAAGGCCAGATGATCTGAGATGAAATAGTTTCAGCCCAAAATCATCCCCCCACTCCCATCCATGACTTCCAGGAAGACTGTCCCTGGTGCCAAAAAGGTTGGACCTCTGATACATCTCATGATGTCTACCTACCAATAAGGGATTTTCATATTGGAACCATGAGGTTACAGTAGAATCCACACTGGGTCTACTGCAACACTAAGCACCTCCTCTCCCTCTCCAGGCACTATTTTGACCCAGTCTTTGTGTACCTTCTCTGATACCAATAGCTCTTCTTGAGAACAAGAGAATAACCAAGCAAGTAGCAAAGACTGTATAGGACTATGAGTTCTAAGATTCAGAGTTTTTGATGGGTTTTTTTTTCTTGTAAATTTGTTTAAGTTCTTTGTGGATTCTGGATATTAGCCCTTTGTCAGATGGATAGATTGCAAGCATTTTCTCCCATTCTACAGGTTGCCGGTTCACTCTGACAAAAGTTTCTCTTGCTGAGCAGAAGCTCTTTAGTTTATTCAGTTTCCATTTGTCAATTTTGGCTTTTGTTGCAATTGGTTTTGGTGTTTTAGTCATAAAGTCCTTGCCCATGCCTAGGTCCTGAATGGTATTGTCTAGGTTTTCTTCTAGGGACTTTGTTTTGTGGATGAAACTGGAAACCATCATCCTCAGCAAACTAACATAGGAACAGAAAACCAAACACTGTATGTTCTCACTCACAAGTGGGAGTTGAAAAATGAGAACACATGAACACAGGGAGGGGAACATCACACAGTGGGGCTTGTCGAGAGGTGGGGTTTAAGGGGAGGGAGAACATTAGGACAAATACCTAATGCATGTGGGGCTTAAAACCTATATGAAGGGTTGATAGGTGCAGCAAACCACCATGGGACATGTATACCTATGTAACAAACCTCCTTGTTCAGCACATGTATCCCAGAACTTGAAGTAAAATTTAAAAAAAAGATTCAGAGTTAGGGATGCATGGGTGATGAAGGAGCAAGACAAGAGCAATGTAATGGTCACATGAGCCTGGGATTCTACCCAACTCAAGTCCTATAACATAAAAGGGGAACTCAGCTAGGGCTCAATGAAAGGCAGTGAACTGTTTTTACAACTTTTTGACCTTTATTCCCCTAAAAAAATGCAACAAATTTTTGTATTTTTAGATTATACCAATTTTTTTTACTATAATGATAAATAGAACAGTAATGAGCTCTCAACAATTGTATGTTGTTTTAAATAAATATGATTTTACTGATTCCAATTCATTCCATCTTTGAGAATTTTTTTAAGTATGATTTTTGATTATTGGGAACTTCTTCCCTTTTTATGGCCCTCATTAATTGTAGATGTCTGAATCAAAAATGCCAACTAAATCTTTAGCATCAGACATGTTGAGAAAAATTTACAAAATTATTTCTATGAGAATTTTGTAATTTTTCAAGTATCAGTGCACCCATATACAGAATGACCTTCACAAAAAAAAGTCAAAACGATGAATAATATTTTAATTTCCTGTCACAGTGCTAATCATCTTCAAACCACAGAAATAACATTGATACTTTGAGCTATCTTGGATTTCTAGAATGGAAATATTGGGGTTTTAAAATCAGATATCTCTTCAAGTGTAGGTATATGTGTATGAATGAGATTGCTTTTAACTTCCAATGTATTTCAGACGGTTTACAAAACAGTTTTCTAAATATATCCATATATTTTTGGTTACAAATTATATCAATTTCTTCTTTAATGACTGCCACCAGCAAAAGACTCAGAATGGGCTACTATATCCACACATTTCAGGGCAATTTCTTCTAGGGTGTTCAAGTAAATGTGTTTCCTAGACTTACACATTACTTCTCATTGGCCAATATATTATATGTTATGGATCTATATTTCATTTTACCACTTTCCCTACAGAGCAAATCTAATCTTATAAGGTTGTGTAGTAGAAAACTAACAGTAAGACGATTTTTGCCAGATTCAGGGAAAGAAAATTGGGTAATGCCATTTTACTATCCAAAATATATCACATATGTCTTCTAAGTAAATTTCATATTTGGAACATCTCCATGAATTGAAATTATCAAGTTTTTATGAAATATTTCCTATATACGTATGTTTTCTCACAAGATGCAGTTCAAGTAACAAATTAATTTTTGCTTGAGAGGTTGCAGTGTTTTACATATTAAAATCTTTTACCTTTTACTATATAATAAGCTGACCAATGTAGTTTCTACACGTCTGAATATTATTTATCCAACTTTTTCTAGTCTGTAAAAACACATAGATTTCAAATATGCCTAATATAATCTAAGTTAATCTGGATAAGTGTTAAAAATCATAGGGAAGTGTTTCATTTCTGAGAAATTAATCTTATTTAAAATTTGCTTAACTGCACTAGAACTCAAGCTTCTAAACCAACCAGAATGTTGAATGTAAATAAAAATTGATGACTTGGCTATCATAGTCTTTCTTGAACATCCATTATATGCATTCACCAAATCTACATTTAGCATAAGTTATAGTAATGATAGCTGACCACAGATTTAGTTTCTTTTGCATTGAAAATAAAAGTCTTAGCTTAGTATGAACTTTTTCCCCATAAATACCTTTGGCTTGCCTTGGCATTTATGCAGCAGCAGGAGACCATTATCCAGTGACACATTCTATCCCACTGACATTATCA
The DNA here is from genome assembly GCA_004027835.1 of Alouatta palliata. Lineage (NCBI taxonomy): Eukaryota > Metazoa > Chordata > Mammalia > Primates > Atelidae > Alouatta > Alouatta palliata. Next base: position 25,316 of record PVKV010023395.1, on the reverse strand, counting down.
CTCAAAGATGGTCGATTTCATTTTCAGGAAGTTCCCAGAGAGCCACAGACAAGTTACAATCAATCACGCCACCACAATTGCTAGCTGAGTCACGTTACTCTCAAAACGAAAAAATAAGGAGAACACAAGTACACTAACGCATATTTAAATTTCACATTTAGCTCCTAAAGAACTGATAAATTGTAGCCTATCTCCACATTAACAATATCTTCATGTTTAACCCATGCTTACTTTTCCACCTGACATAAATAAATACCAGAATGAGTTTAAATACTTTGCCGTGTGGATATAGAATACAATCTGGCCAGGTGCTCTGGGAAAGCTGCAGTGATTCTATATATCACGTAATCTATGAGTGAAAACGAACAGGAAGCTTTAAAGTTTGTCAAGCAAAGCTGGATATGGATCAGGCTAGGCCTAGGGGATAAAGGTAAGCAGGACATAGGTTGGGCAAGTGGTAAGTATAATGGTAAATGAAGTAACTGCTAGGATGAGATTAGGCTGAGCACAACACAAGGATAACTACAGAGTCAGGAATTCAAGTGCTGGGTCTGAAAGAGGTTCAGACAAGAGACAGTCTGGTTCTATAAAGAGTTTTTCAGGAAGGAATTTTCCTAGATATGGAGCGAATTCTACAAAATGAGCTTTAGATTGTCAACTGAAGAATTAGGAGGTTCATAAATTTAAAAAAGAGAGCTTATTTCTCATAGAGGGTTTCAGCCTGCAGAGTGGCCTTTCTGACAGGCTGGGAAGCATAGCTTCTCCCCAGGAGCTTGAAACATACTTGGAGGGAAGGACAAGGGAACAGGAATTTTTGCTGGGCAAGGCAGCCCAATGTACATATTTAATAAGCTATAGGAGGAGTCATGAAGATTTATGAAAGGAGAAACATTCATATGTACAGTTGATCTTCATGCCGCTTTGTGAGCCCATGAGCAAAAATGGTAGCATTTGCATTATTGGAGGATGGAGTTCCCAGCCCTCTAACATCCAAAGGTGAAGCAGAGGACATGAAAACCTTCACTGAACATCCTCCATAGACTGTCCAGAATCACTCCATGGTTGGTGGTGTCTCATCAGGAAGGAAGGCTGTTTGGTGGTTGTGCCAAAACTGAAAAAGGAGGGGCAGTATTAGGCCATTGATTGATATCACCTGTGGAGTTTTTAAAACTGCCTGGTTTCTGTTCAGCTCTTAAGAAGAAAGCTTAATTGTTGTTAGCAAGGGAGCAGGTATAATGAGGCATGTCCTCCTTCTTATCCTGTCATGGCTGAGAACTCAGTTTTAAAGGTTATTCTGGGGTCCCCTTGGGCAAGAGATGGTCCATTCAATCAGTTAGGGCCCTTAAGATTTTACTTTTATTTCTCAGGGCTGTCTCTCTCAAATCCTGGTTCTTTCTCTTTCACTCTCTTGTTACAAAAAGAGCCATATTTCTATGTGTTAGTTGAAGACTTTGGGGAGTCTTAAACTCAATTTTTTTTTAGTTTCTGTTTTGAAACCTGGAATTATGTCTTGTGACCTGATATGGAATTTCACTGGTCTATGTCATGTGGTAATATGAGCAAATTAGCAAGTTGGTTGCTATTCTCCTCTTAAACTCTCATTAAGGAGGAGGAGGATCAGATGTTTATTAAACCCTCCAGTGCTACTCCAGGTGCCTCACAGGTTTCGAAACCACCTTCATCAAAGTTAAAAAGGACACAACGTTAACATTAGGGTGAATTTGGGTAAAATATTTTCGTTTCTGACTTTTTCTTGTTCCATGCAGGATTGCTTGTACATAGTCATTTCAACAAATGGTAGTCACTAATAATTGATTATCTTCCTGTCCCAGCCTCTGGGCAGGCTGCCCACAGGATTAATGAAGTTGTTTTTCTCTTAAAGAACAATGATCGTTAGATCATGCAGCCCCTCTCGATGCCTTCCAGAAATTGGACTGGCCAAGAGGGTGGGGCAGCAGGCAGCTTTGATCACTGGGGATCTCACCTGCAATCTTTTCTGCTAAGCTACAGGCATAGTTAAATGATAACTGCCATTGTTTTCAGCTTTTTCTCGATAGTAATCAGGAGCCACAAACACTATTGTAAAACCTAAGATTGGTCCTTGAGATATTTTTCAAACTTTGCCTACAAATGGACCAACTGATACCAACAAACAGGTAGCCCATGACCTTAACTAAGGAACTGACTTGACTGGTCTTGTAACTTCCCCACTTCCCAGGAACTGATTCAATGCGTGAAGACAGCTTCAACATCCCTGTGATTTCATCCCAAACCGGTCAACACCATCCGTCTTTCTGCCCACCAGATCATCTTCAAACACTGTGGCCTCTGAAGTCTCAGGAAGGGGGCTTTGAGAAATACCCACCATCCTCCTTGCTCGGTGTACCTGCAATAATTACACTCTTTCTTTAGTGCAGTACCTGCTGTTTCAGTGTTCAGCTCTATCTGGGCAATGGGCAAGAACCTGGTCGGATGGTTACAGTTTCATCAGCAAGGAAACCAAGACTTAGCAAAATAAAAAAGCTTAAGCCATGTTTAAGTGCATTAATAAGTAAGCTGATCCTACTGGCTTGGCCTCTTGACAGTCAGACCAGCGGCCTTTCCACTTTATCAAATGACTTCTCCATGTAGCCTATTTCACTCAATCCAGGAGACAGGCCTAGCTAGTAAGTATTAGAGCACTAGAGGTAGATTTTATGGAATTCAGTTGTGAAAGCATTTTCTGTGAAATGCTTCCCTTTATAATGTGAATGGAAGGCTATCAGACTTGGTTAGTGGAATAAAGAAATTGAATTGCCAAAAAATTTTCCCATTGCTATCCATAATTGAGGAAAGAGCTCAAAATATCAGACATATTGTTATTTTCCACATTACAATTTACTATTATGTGAGCTCTATTAAGTTTATTAAGATGCACATAATTTTAGTCATCCTCCAAAGAGCCCCCAAAGAAACGAACTCTTTTTAGAGTTAGCAATATTTATCAACAAAATAAACACAATGATATATGTATATAAAATTTATGTTCACAGAGATATTAAAGTTTTGGGTCAATTTGTTTAAATATCCTTGAATTCAGTTATAAAATAGTGGAGAGTATGAGTAACATAAACTACTGGTTAAAACATATATGCTAGTACCAGATTTCTGGTTCAAATAGTGTATCTGCAACTTATTAGGTGTGTATTCTTAGGTAAGTTTTCTGTGCGCTAATCTTTCTGTATATAAAATGGGGCTAATTAGAACAACTTTGAAAAAGAATTAATATACAAAACCAAAAACCCACTCAGAATAGTGATTAGCCCATAGTAAGCACTTTATTAGCTTTAGATGTTATTGTAGTTAACTCTAACGTTCATTCTAGGTCTATAATTTGATAATTCCATGAATGTATCATCTAGGATAATTTTCTTTGAAAATATGAATTTTATAATAATTAGAAGCTATTATTTTGACTTTTTAGAAGCAGTACTGCTAATTTATTCTTGATTTCTAGAACCAGAATTAATTACATGCCACATGACCATAAACAAATGTAACTTTAAATTACTGGTTGTCGTCCACCCTGCACAGTTAGGTATCTGTATCGGCTATCTGATACACTTCCCCTAACGTCAGCTTTCTGTGACAGAGGTGCTCAATGATAACGGATGGGATCTAAGTCTCCTTATGAAGGCAGTGTTTGCAGGTGATTCTGTGGCACCTCTCTACCAATCAAAATTGGTGCCATAACAACAACTCTAAATGAGAATTACCATTTGCACTATTGAATGTATTTTTAATACCTAATAAAGCAGAATATATCCAAGCTATCTGTTCAATTAGCTAGTTTAATAAAAATAAAAAATATATGTACATGGTACTTCTTTCCTGCTTTGAAAACTATTGGAAGTGGGTGGTGAAGGAGCCGTTGATGTTATCCATTTGACATGGAATAGTGGCTTTTGGATCAACATGATGATGAGTTATGGCACTGTTAAAAATCTCTAGTCAGCTAGATGATTGCAGCATAAAATGGGCAATATATCTCTGATAATAACACTTTTTGATTTATTTTTAACTTTATTATGCAGGTCCTCTGACCTGCTAACTAAGCTACTCTGGTATCTCAAGTTTTTTCCACTATCGCTCAACTTTCTGGGCAGCTGACTAATCAATCATCTGACAGTTTTTGATAAGCACATCTACATGCACAGTAAGTTCTAAGGACACAATTATGAAGAGGAGGGGGGAAGAGAGAGGAGAGAGAAAGGAGAGAGAGAAGAGAAAGAGAGAGAGGGAGGGGAGGAGGGAGGGAGGGAGAAGAGAGAGAAAGGAAAGGAGAAAGAAAAGGAAAAGCCCCTGAAGTTTTAACCCTTGAGTTATTCCCGGCCAATTCACATTCTCACCCAATCAGAGGAGTGCTTTCAAACTTCCTCTGGAGTGATTGATCTTTGACTCTGATACAGGATTGGTTACTTGTTCTACAACCCTGAGTTACAAAGCCCGCCTCCTCCCAGAGCTTTCAGCAGGAATTTGGGCCAAAACAGCCCCACCTGGCTTTCTTGCCCATGCCCCACGGGAAGATCCGACAAAGGATTTTACCTGGCCCACGTGGAGGAAGTGCTCAAAGAGCCTCAGCTGCCTAAGGCAGGGAGCCAGGAAATTCCTGCATTTGAAACCCCTCTCCTAGTGGACCTGGAAAGGTAAGTTTCTTTAACACAGTCCCTCAATAGGATTTTAGGAAGGGAGAAATCAAATAGATACCGACATCTCTTGCTTAGACAACTGAATGGAAGCCTGGGCCATTTCTGAAACAGAGAACTTAGAAAACAAAACAGATCTGTGGTGAAAGATGGACATTCAGCTTTGGACATATTGTGCGTAAGGTGCTTCTATGCTATAGAAGAGGAGATACTCAATAGAATTAAATATATAAGAAAAGAATAAATTCGAAAAGTCTGGGGTGGAAATATAGATTTGAGAGTTATTAGGAGACAGATGGTAATTGAAGAGTTGTAGTGGATGAGATCAATCTTAAGGAAAAAATGATATTTTAAGAAATAAGCAGAAGGAGAGGATCTGGTGAAAAAGGGTGAGAGGAAGAGTAGGCAGACGAATCACCTGAGGTCAGGAGTTTGAGACCAGCCTGGCCAGCATGTTGAAACCCCATCTCTGCTAAAAAAAAAACAAAAAAACAAAAATTAGCCAGGTGTGGTGGTGGGTGCCTGTAATCCCAGCTACTTGGGAGGCTGAGGCAGGAGAATAGCTTGAACCTGGGAAGCAGAGGTTACAATGAGCCGAGATTGTGCCACTGGGTGGCAGAGCAGGACTCCACCATGAAATAAATAAAAAAATACAAATACAAATTTTTAAAAATCTGAGGAATATAGTCTTGTAACCAGAGTAGCTGCAGCCAGATTCCCTGCTTCTTAAATGGGAGTGAAACCAGGGTCAGCTGGGTGAAAACTAGGAGTCCTAACCGCTAAGCCACCACAGTAGTGGAGTAACTGTGGCTGGAACTTAGTCTCTTGACCTTCTTAACCTCAAAGAACGGGGAAAGGGACCTCCACGGCTCAGTGAGTGTTAAGCTCAATTAGAAGTTGTGGACTCAAAGAGTGTGTGATAGTGAGATTTATTCGGCAGAGCAAAACGACAACTTCCACGCCAATGGAAGGGGACCTGGAGAGAGGGTGCTGTCCCAATTTGGGTGAGTTAGAGTTTTTACCCCTGAGTTATTCCCTCCTTATTCATGTTCTCGTCCAGTTAAAGGGGTTCTTTCAAACTTCCTCTGGATTAATTGATCTTTGAATAAATTACCAGATTGGCTACTGTTTACAATCTGAGTCACAGAGCCCCCACCTCCAAGAGCCAGAGTGGGGAAAATGAAAACAAAGGCCCTACCTAGCCTGCCAGAGGCTGGAAAGTGGAAACAAAGGGCCCTAGCCTGCCCGGGAAGTCCCTCTGACACAGTCCCTCAATGTCATAGTCCCAAAGGGGGCCAGGTTTTACCTAAGATAAATACTGAACCTTGTCCATTAGATTTAGCACCAAGATCATTGGTGTTGCTATGGCGGCTTCAGTGAAATGTTAGTAGGAAGCTAGATTACAGAGTTTGAGGGGTGAATGGGAGATAAAAAAGTGAAAATGTTGAGTGTAGGAAACCTTTTTAAGAACTTTGGCTAAGAAGAGGCGAAAGAGCAAGAACATACTGGGTTGATGAAGGGAGTAAACGAAGCAGACTTAAGCATGTTTAAATGTTAAATGGAAAAAAACTAGAGACAGGAGAAAGAAGGGAGTATTGATTGTCATAAGATCTTTATTAAGGAAAGAAGAAGAATAGGGAGGGAAATAGAAGCTTTGACACAGAGAAATTCACTTTAGATGGGAAAACAATATTGGCAAAAGGGATGGAAGCATGATGGATATGCATGCAGGCAAATGGGTGGGTCGGGGGAGAGGGACTAGGTGGAGTCTTTTTCTGTGGTTCTAGTTTTTTTGTTGGGCAGGAGACTGCCTATTGGCTGTGAGGCAGCAGGAGGTGGTAGAACAGGAGATGATGGAAATGGAGATGGTTCAACACAGCCACTGTGAAATATGAACAAGGGATAACTGATGATCCGAGAGACTTGGTAGGATGCTCGTGACCCGGAATAATGTTAAGATACACAAAAGGTCCAGTTTGAACTAGAAGCTATAAATTTGGAATGCCTCCAATTTTCAAGGTTGTGCATTTTTTTTCTAGTCTTATTCAGCATCCCTCACATAGCAGTTGAGAAATCAGACCATTTAAATTTTCCAGGATTGCAATTTTTGCCAATGAGTACAATAGAAGGACAAATGATTAACAGACAGTTACATCGTTGAGGGAGTGATTGAAGTGATAGGCTGCAGAATCTAATCTCCTAAAGGGAGGAAACAAGTAGTGGAGACCACTTTTTAAAAACAGATACAGAAAAAAAATCAACTTATGGAAATTAAAGTGTTGTTGCTGTTTCTTTTCAAATGGTTGTTCTATCATACTAAATGAAATCTTATTCTGCAAAGTTTTTAACAATCTACTGATACAGACTAATAAATCAATGATGGCTAGAAGGAAAGCAAGGGATCACTACTTAACTAGGATTTGATGTCGAAAGTTGAGAAACTTCATGAGGCAAAGCCAACTCTTCTAGCAATCTTGTTTATCAATTCAGATGCCCATTGACATTTTTACTTTTATTAGCATTTTCTCAACACAAAAATTAAAAATGTTAAATTCTAATTCTATTCTTCAGAGATTTCTAAAAATTTCTTTTCAGATAGATTGATGCATACATGGAAGACAGAAAGAAAAAGAGAGAGAGAATAAGACTTTTCCATTTCTGGAGAGCTTAGTTCTTCTGTTTGTCTACACACAGACGTATAGATGTCTGAGGCCTCTCCCATCACTATACAGCCAAGTGGTTAGGACCCTACTTTCATCTGAACTTGCGCTTAATATGTTAATTTGGAGGGGGACATATTCATAGGGAAAAATCATGTGAAAACTCAGGAAATGAAGGCATTTATTAACAAAAAAATAAAAATTAGGGGAAGTATACAGGGAAATAAAACATCCTGTGAAAACCAATTTTGGTGTCAATTGAAGCAGAAACACAAAAATATTCTATAATAATTGATTTATATATTTATTGTCCTGAAAATTGTTATTTGTTTTTACTTGATAAACTAAGGAGATACTGAACATTGGTAGATATTTATCTAAATGATCATTTTAGTCATGGAAAAATTGCTATAGTAACATCATGAGTTTTGTTTATTTTAACATTTACTATTATTATTAACTAATTTCTTAATAAGAAATATTTAATTCTATTAGTTATGTATTTATGAGTGTTTATACAAGACGATAATGTTTTAAATCAGTGAGTAAACAAATAATTATATGTTAATGAGATTACTGGATATTTATTTTTAAGAAATAATGATATTCACTTTTCATCTTATAGGCAATAATACATTTTACATGGAACAAATATTAAACATTTAAATAAAAACATAGAAATGAAATAACAAACAGTGTTAAGTAAAATAAATAAATATATATATATATTGAGATAGAGAAGTTCTGAAGCAAGGTTTAAAGTCCAAAACCAGAAAAAAAGAGTGTGGCTACATGAGCTTTAGACCTCCATCATACTTAAGTTACTACATTTTCATAATATGTTTTAGTACATTCAAGGCATATTCTTCTTCATTAGCCTTCATTTAAAAAAAAATCTCTCTTGGTTATTCTCAGACATTATTCTTCTCAACAAACTTTAGAATCTTTTAGATAATTTTTGTTTTTCACTACCCCTAAAACAAACCCTCTTGGGATTTAGGTTGGCAATACATCAGGTTTATGGATTAGTTGGAGTAAAATTATTACCTTTGTAGGATAAAAATTCCAGCCTATAAATTGTCTTTGGCTTTGCAAATGAATCTGTTTTATTAATAATAGTTAAAAGGCATTAGTATGCAAACATGTAAACCATTAGTAAACCAATTAAAATACAGTTTATTTAGGTGAAATTCGAAAGAATTTTCAAGCCCATTGCAATAACCATGGGATCCTTAGCGATTTATATCCCACAGGTTGGAAGTCATTGCCTCAGAGAATAATTTATTTTTTCCTTGGTAGGTTGCACTTTATCTATGTGTGAGAGAGGTGAAGTCTAGAGTTCCTATGTACCTTTGTTTAGAGACCTAACCTTGAGAAATTTCCCTTCTTTAGGAGACATTTAAATTCCAGCTCATGTCAGGTTTGAAAATTTATGCAACTGATAGATTAGAAGATGCTTTCTGAATCTAAACATTAATGATTTTTTATCCATTTTATGTTTTATTTAGCTAGCTAGCTATCTCAAAGAATTTAGAAAAAAAATTCGACTACCACTTTTATGACATTCAATTTTATTAAATAGCTTTCAGTAAAAAAGGATTCACACCAGTACCATTTTCTACAGCTGAAACAGTGCAGAATGAACACAACATGATATTTCTTTTGCAATCTACCTTCTTACGCAGAAAGGAAGGTTATCATTGTTAACTCTTTTCAAATTATTATTTCAAATAGTAATGTTCTAACTAATTTGTTTTTGGAACAAAATAATTTTCTTAACATTGTTATGAAGTTTTATGTATGTCATAATTGTATTTTTTCATGATTAGGAAGAAAGATTAATTCAGAACTTGTTTTAACTGCTTTTCATTAAGCCATAACTGAGTTTCATTGGGTTAAATTTGGTAATTTTCCAATCTAACTGTGTTTTAGGCTGGTGCCAAGACTAATTCAATTGCTTCTCTTCTAGATTCATAGGTTTCATAAAAAGTTCATTTTATGTTAGCTTAGGGCTTTTCTGCCTAGTGAGGATTATAGCATTTGTCACAAGGGTACCAAGATTTATTATAAGAAAAAAGAAAATAATTTGTAAATTTTACAATTGAAATGACTATGTTTAGAATGCTTAATAATGGCACTTAAGAGAAACAGTGTTTGTATATTCTTATGCTAATTAGCCAATTTGCTGTTGCTTTTCTTAATTGTGAAAGGTGGCTGTAGTGCAGAGTTCTGTGCTATGAGCTATAGAATATTAAGACCTTAACTTTCATTAGGACATTCAGCAGAAATGGGACATTTTCTTCTGCACAAATGCTGTCACGTAACAGAGGGCACAACACTGATCATGCTATTTGTTTAGTGGAGGGTAGCTTTCACGGAATAGATACAGGAGATTGTGGTACCTGCACCTTTCCTGATGTGTTTCATTGTTTGCAAGGAAGGCTGACTGTATTGCCATTGTCATTCTGGTCACAGCATAGAGAGAACTTGGAATTTTAATAACTGTCCTATTCAGTGAATTATAGTCACTTGATGTAGCAATTTGACAGTATTGTGATTAGCCACCTAGGGATACCTCTTCCCCTTGGTGTTCTAATAAGGCTGCTCTATCTAGGCCCTGTAGGCATCTTGGATGCTGTACAAAGAGGTAACTGAAATGATGAAATGTTGTATATTATTTATAGCCTCAATTTGCTCAACTAGCTTGTTTTGTGTTAGTTTTGAGTGAAGGGAAAGATCAGGCAACTCTAAATGATTTCCATTTGTGTCCTCTGGGTATGGTGCTCAGTTCACTGCACCCTCTAATTTAAAAGACGGCTTTACTTCTCAGATGAAAGTGATCGTGCCAGAACCTGGCTTGAGCCAGCTGCAGAACTAAATGAGGATTTGAAAAGCCAGTGCATGTCCCTAAATGCTTTAATGTACTACCAGGGAGTAACTTTAGCAAGAGAAGCATCCGCTATCTCATTAATCATTTCAACTTCAAGAAAAACAACTGCTATTTTTTATTACTCTAAGAGAATTAGTAAAACTTGTCTGAAGTCATGTTGCAAGTGACCTTTACATCAGGCTCTAGTGTAATGGTAACATGATTTTTAAAAAAAAATTTCTCGTTGGAAGAGAAACAAACATATATGTTTCCCCTCTCTCCATCTTTCTATTCATTCATCCATCCTTTTGTCCATTATTTTATCTCTCCCTTTATCTAACTAGCCAATATGAATTGGATGTCTACCAGGTGTCACTTACTTCTATGTTGTGCAATATTTAGTGTTATGTGATAGTATAATCAGTGCTGGCTATATAGAGTGAATAAAACCCAATTTCACTTCTGAAATTATTAGTTGAATCACATGTAACAGGCCATTTACAAGGCAATGTGCTCAGTAGTGGGGACAGCAGCATGGTTATTATGGATATTATGCCTTTGATGTATAGATGAAGGATAGTTAGTTCACCCAGAAAGCTGTGACACCGTCAGGAAAGATCTGCAATTGGCGTTGAGATTGAGGAGCAAGGAAATACTGCCAAGTGGAAATAGAGAAAAATGCTACTGACAGAGGGAAGGCTGTGTGAGCAGAAAAACTTACATGCTAAGGATCTGCTCCTTGATAGGCCACAGTAGCGAAGGAAGCAGACAAAAATCCAACCAACTAGTGAAGCGCTACCTAGAACTTTGCACAGTTCTATGGGAATGCTCCACTGTCTCTGTGAGATTTGTTTGGTCTTATACGTATAAAAAAACAAACAGAAAGTTATTTCCGAGATTGTATTTTTTATTTCCAGTGATGACAGATTCTCCATATAAGGTTAAATAAATGTACTCTGACTTCAATTGCAAAAGGAGAGTAGGCACTCTGGAGTTAATGCAGCCATTTAGTAAATATGCAGTTATGAAGAGGTGATTATTTTTGAAATGATAATGCCGTGTCTCGATGGCAGCCTATGTGGGAAGTTCTCTCAGCACTGTTTGAGTTTGGAACTAACTGATTTTAATGTCACGGACGAGGCCCCTGAGTCTTGGGTATGTTTAGTAACTTGCTAAGCAGTGTGGGCTCCAACCCAGCTCTGTCTCCCTCCAGAGCTTCGTGTTTACTCCTCATACTACGCAGTCTACATTGGGCCAGTTACTGTGCTAGGCAATAGAGTCCTGAGTGAGAAAATGCTGGGTGACTACAGGCAAGAATCTGTGAGCAGTCTTTCAATTTCAAGGAGTGTTTAAAAGATTTGGTGAACAGAGACGACCCATATTTGTGAGTGTTTTAACCCCCCGCAGTTGCGTGGTACGTTTTGCGGATACGTTTGCCTTTGGGAGTTGGGCTTAATAGTTCCTTCCCTGTCTTCTGAGCATTCTTCACTCTAAGACAACATAAATCTCTGGAATCTTCTAGAGCTACCAACCCAGGGAAGAAAACATTGAGTTTGGGAAGAGAATTAGTAGCCACAATTAGCAGTCTTCTCTGTACTTGCTATGATTAATGGTTTCATGCTGAAATCTAGAGAAGTGGAATATATTTTTATTAGGCTACTTTCTGACCCATAGGAATAAATCCAATAAAATCACATTAAATATTCTTATTTTCTCACAGTTGGGGGTGTATTCTGGCCTAATATGGTTGATAAGTCAGACCTTATAATGGCAAAACTGTGACCACCACATTCTTACTATAATGATAATTTTTAGCAAGTAGGTGCTATTTTATATACATTGCAGTACTTTTCTGCTAAATATAATAGAGAAGGATTTCATGTTTTTCTAAGTTCTACAGCTATTTTAGCTTTTAGAAGAACATCAACATAACTACTGTACAGATGTGCTGCTTTTATTAAAGGAAGTCTACTAAGGTTTAAATGGTGCCATAAATATTGTAGCTGCTTGCCTAAGGAAATCCTGGCATGATCTTAGATATTACAAAAAGAAGGCTTCTTGGACCAGATTTGACCTTTCCCAATATACTGCTTGTCTCTGTCTTCAATTTCAAATAGATATATGCCAAACCTTTTTAATCAGTCTTCCACATCTCTTAGCCTGTGTCACTTTGTCCATTTCCTTGTTTCCTTGTGTTACATATACTTAATTTAGATCATTCTTCCCATGCGTTATTTTGCTTATCTGTGCCTTATTTGCTTTCTACTTCTCTGCTAAATTTTTAATTATCTTTTTCTCCTATGAAATACTATCTTTAATTTTTATTCAGATCCATTTGATTTTTGTATCTTATCCCTCATCTATATTGTATTTCTTTTTTTTTTTTCTTTAAACATAATGAATGCATTTGTTTTATATTTTGCCAGTCAGTTAAAATTTATGAAACTTTGGGTCTCACTCTGTTGTTTCTAGCTGATGGCACTTATTTCCCTTGTGTGCTTTTATTCTGATATTTGGCTGTGCAAGCATGTTCCTTGGACCTTTACCTTTTGCTGGTAGGGAAGTGTGTGCAATGAGGGCTTTCACAAGAATTTCTGGCGGATGCACAGTTTTAGTTTTTTAGGTACATAATGGGCATGTGATCATTCATTTTACTAAAATTCTTTACTATAACATATTGCTTTGAAAATTTTTAGAAAATTGAAGTAGGTGACTTTTTCTGTCCCTCTGATTATTTGTAGAATCCTTAATAGTTGGAAATGACACTAGATGTTTTGTTATTTGGGGATCTATTCAACCGCTTCCTCTGAAAATGTTTGTTCCCATAACTAGCATTTATGGAGAGCTTCCTGAGACAGAGTGGTGATTGCTTTGCTTCGCTTGATAACCAAATTGAATGATTATACATCAGACTTTTTAATATTCTGAGTTCATTCAGGCAGCAACAAAATTTGAGCAGAGACTTATTGAGGGCAGGTCTCTGAAGTGAGCCAAAATAATCGGTCTGCAAAAATGGCTCAATTCCGAAATGAAGTTTAAATTTTCTAAAGTGATGGAGCAGAAACATATCTGTGACAATGGAGGGGTTTGGTATAGTTCAAATGCATTGTGTAGAAATATATTTTTGATGCTTTTATTGGTTCTGCTGTTAATGAAACACATCTTTCTTGCAAAGCGGGTTTTAAGGTACCATCTTAGTGATTTCTTTAAAAAGCCTTTACACTATTGGCTGGACTTGCACAAAGGAGTGACTTTGCACAAATGAGTTGTGTGATATATACTGTCTGTGCCAAGGGACCCAGAGTCTAGTGATAATGAAATGTTAAATCAAGAGGCAGTAATTAAGACAGATTTAGGTAATATACATTGTACTTTAATGTGTAAAATACACGTCCACACACACACTTTTGTGGACTATATATTTATTTTTTAAGTAGGAATCAATTTTTAAGATTTTCTCATTAAAATCTCTTATTATAAAAACAAATAATAAAATAAAATCTCTTATAAAAATAATAAAACAAATTAAATTTTTTTATCTCAGCTAGATACAGAACCATGACCCAAATTTTTAGAATCCTGGACTCATAACTACTCTATTATTTCATTTTACCTTATTTATTAAGTTGAAGTTAGTATTTTAGTTAAATAAAAGGGGAACAGGCCACAAATATTGCCTCAAAATTAGATAATGTATGATATCTATGTGAACATAGCATTTATAGAGTGTAATATACATCCTTAATTCTTAATTTGCTCCCAAATACATTAGTTAATAGACTCCAAAATATATTTTATAATATCTTCAAAGTTATTTTCAAAGACACCCTTAGAGCTGTCATATCACAGCTCCAGTTTTAACTATGTAAACGCAGACCCCAAAGTTGAAAGTGAACAGAACTTGCAAAGGGATCACAAGTGGAAAGAGATTATAAAAACTGATTGATAGACAGCATGGTCCATTGGCCACGACTATGAGAGCCCATCTGTTGGGATGGCATGGCGCCTGCTAGAGAGGTCAGCCTGTGCACATGAGAGAGTTCGTATATGGGTAGCCAGCTAAACTTTGCCTAGTTTTGTGCCCACTGTGAATAAGTACAGTTGGCCCTCTATATCAATGGGATCCACATCCAGGGATTCAAACAACAGTGATAGAAAATATTTTTAATTGCATCTGTACTGAACATATACGGATTTTTTTTTCTTGTTATTAGTTCCTAAACCATACAGTGTAACTACTATTTATATAGCACTTACATCGTTTTACATCTCATGAGTAATCTAGAGATGAGTTATTTATTTATTTATTTGTATTTTTGAGATGGAATTTCACTCTTATTGCCCATGCTGGAATACAATGGTGTGATCTTGACTTGCTGCAACCTTCACCTCCCTGGTTCAAGCGATTCTCCTGCCTCAGCCTCCTGAGTAGCTGGGAGTACAGGTATGCGCCACCAAGTCTGGCTAATTATTTTATTTTTAGTAGAGACGGGTTTCTCCATGTTGGTCAGGTTGGTCTTGAACTTCCAACCTCAGGTTATTTGCTAGCCTCAGCCTCCCAACTTAGAGATGATTTAAAGTATACAGGGTGAGTGTGCATAGATTATATGCAAATACTGCACCATTTTATAGCAGGGACTTGAGCATCCATGGATTTCAGTATCCGCAGGAGGTCCTGGAACGAATCTCCCATGGTTACCAAAGGATGATTTTATTCCCTTGGTGTTAGATACCTCTTTGCAAATAGTACAATTTATAACATGTCAATAGGCTGATGCTTGTATTTAAACTTTCTATTTTAATATACTATTTTTTTTTCCAGAAGTACAGGGATTTAGGGGTGGGTAGAAAATGCAAAAAATAAAAACATCCTATTGCATAGAGCCAAAGGGGCACAAAAAAGATAAAGAAATCAAAATACATCAGAAGTGGTATTCCATTATAGATGCTAGTGCTGTGGGAATGCAGATTTTGAAATGATTAACACCATCTGTAAAAGTTAGATGGGGCTTCACAGATAAAGGTGACATTAAAAGGATCTTGAAAGATGAGTAGTGGTTCACAGGATTTGAGGGCTGTAAGAAGTTATTTCGGTCAAAAGCACATCATGCAGGATAAAATTACATAACAGAAGGCATGGAATATTCACGAATTGTAGGGGCCAAATACTATTGAAAAGTTAGAGAGCTACTGAGCATATCCCTTCCCCCATTCTTCAGGAAACAAAGGAAAGACATGGTTAACTGTTTTTACACAGTGAGAATTGAGGTCAGATTTGTGTTTCAGAAACATAGCATCATTAGAGAAGACAAGTTGGAATAAGGAGACAGTGAAGCAGTGTTTGCCTCTCCAACAGTCATCAATCACTAGCCTCTCCCTCCAGCAAACAAGAGGTCCAAGTAAACTGTGCATACTCCATTGTGCTGCTTACAGAGCTTCAGGACTTTGCTTAGTCCCACTCTTCTCAAGGGATTTCTACCCTAAGCTTCTATATAGACATTATGAAGATGCCAAAAACAAAACAAAACCAGAATACCACTTAAAATACGGTGAAGTCAACCAAAAAAGCCACCATTAACATTAACTGGTGGTTGCTTATATGGTGGAGAGTAAATGGAAGACCCTTTGAGTAATTGAACGGAAGATAATAACTTGTCCATGATAAGAAATGCAGGTGTTGCAGCCATTTAAAGACTGAAGAAATAAATTTGGTTCTTAGCATATTATCTGTGCTGGTCTATAGCAGAAAACTCTGAGTGGTGATTTTCAGACCATATTTTCCAGAAATCAATGTGCCTTGCAAGTATCCTATGATTGCTTTTCAAAGAATAGGTTGACTACTTCTTTATCCCGCCTTATTATTAATAGGTATGAGGATATACTTAAGAATAATGCATGGTAAGTTTGTTGCTATGAAACAATATAGCACCCTTAGTATTGTCAGATATGTGTATCTTCTATCAATGTCCTGAAGTAAGTCTACAGTTCCATGGATTACTAGAAAAACAATCAATTTTCTGTAACTTTATACTCCTTGCTAAAAGGTTGCAAAGAGGACCAAAAAACAAAAACATCCTATTTCAGGACAACTCTCAATGATTTTAAAATTATTTGATTATATCAAGATATATTGAATAATTATCAAAATAAATGTACAGTGAAATAAATTTTATTCACAGGAATTAAAAATAGCAACATATTATTTTATTGGATTGAGGACTACAGGAGAGATATACAAATAATTCTACATTTGGACCTATCTAAATGCATATTTAATCTATATCAACTTGTGCTTCAGGGTCTAGAAAAAAATAAGATTTTTTTAAAGAAACATTTTGTCACCATGCAGAGAGGGCCAAAATTGCCTAAAATGCTCTCATGCATATAATCCTTTAGTTGGCTCTTTCTTATCCTTCAGTTTTCAGCTCAAAATCAACCCCTGAGAGAGGTCTTCACTGCCTCTGTGTCAAATACAGCCATGTCTACTCTCTTGCATATTACCCCTCCTCCATGTATTTCCTTCCTATCATGTCAGTATCTGACATCACCATGTTTATTTATCTGTTTAATTGTTCAGTTTCTGTCCTAGAATATCAGCTCCCAGGGGGCTTGGCCACCTCACTGTTCCCTGTGCCCAGGGACACAGGGCAGTAACTTAATATAAGTGGAAAAGATAAAGGAATAAATAAATAACTTAGACATACATGTGAAGAGAGGAGACATTGGAAATCGAACTATTTTTTAAGATGGCAATTTAAGTCAGGGAAGAACATTCTGTCTGTCATCTGCTACCTTTTAGATGTCTATAAAAAGGAGAAAGAAACCTACCAGTAGTTACCTAGAGAAAAAGAAAATATGGATTTTCCTTGTTAGCATTAAATTAAAACTTTCTGACAGCTGTAGGAAATGCTATATCAGAAAACAGATATTAGACCTATTATGTAAGTGAAATTACTCTGTCACGTGGAGACTACTGACAGTTGCTGGTATAACTCATCCCCATTCTTAACAGGGAAATTTAATATAAACCTTTGTTGGAAATCAGAAAAATTCCAGACACAAGGCTAAAAACTCCAGGGAACAATTAACAGTTGCAATGAAATCACAGAAACTCTAGCATACCAAACCAATAATACTCACTCTTAAAGTCTACATGAGGAGGCAGGCATAACTGACAATATATTCTATCAAAGGCTTTTATCTTGGACTGTCTGTAAGCAGGAATGCCCACATTTTTGAGAGTCAATTAACACTTTGGTTTCTGGCCAGCCCACAGTCTCTCACTGCTCAGTGCCTTCTGAGTACACAACAGAGACTGGTCAGCTGCATCTTCACATCTATATCCTTTGAAGCAACCACATTGTCATTACTCATTTTCCCTTTTTATTTCCTATCTTTAAGTTTTTTTGTTTTTTGGGTTTTTTTTTTTTTTTTTTTTTTTGAGATGAGTCTCACTCTGTCACCAGGCTGGAGTGCAGTGGCATGATCTGGGCTCACTGCAACCTCTGCCTCTGGGTTCAAGAAATTCTCCTGCCTCAACCTCCCAACTAGCTGGGACTACATATGTGCACCACCATGCCCAGCTAATTTTTGTATTTTTAGTAGAGATGGGGTTTCATCATTTGGGCAAGGATGGTCTTGATCCCTTGACCTTGTGATCCACCCACCTCAGCCTCCCAAAGTGCTGGGATTACAGGCGTGAGCCACCGCACCCAACCTATTCTTAAATTTTATACAAATTTTAAGACCTTCGTTTTGTTGTTGTTGACGATGATTGCCTCCTTGCTTTTTTATCTTTATTTTTTTCTTGATATATAATAAATGTACATAATTTGAGGGTACAGGTGATAATTTAATACATTCATATAATTGTAAAAATCAAATCAATATAATGGGGATAGCCATTGCCTTAAATATTTGTCTTTCCTTTATGCTAGAAACATTGTTTGTTTTCCTTTCACTTCCTTGAATCTGGATTAGTGTTCTGGTACTTCTTTTCTGAACCAGTGACCCCCCCACCTCGATCCTCTGCTCTCTCTCCAACTCACCCATACAAATTCACACACTATGCTATTTCTCTAGAGCTCAGAGCTATTTTGTCTCTATTTGAGCTGATTCCTAAATTGCTTCATACTCTTCTTTCTTTCAGAATCTTAAAAAAATAAAAATCTGCCACTTCCAGGTCTCCATTTTTCAGTTCTGATACTGCTATTCCCTCACCCTCAATGATAATTTCCGTTCAATAGCAGTCAGCTGTCTAAATGTTGCCTGTGTCTGTGGTTGTAGATGTGCTTGCTCATATGTTTTCAAGACATTAACCCTCCTTGCTGAATTTTTGACTTGGTATCTTTCTTTTTACAAGTCAATATAAAGATTCTAAGTAATCAGTTAAATAGCAAATTGACTCTGATCTTGGATATTCCACAGATGCAGTTTTGAACAATTAATGCTCACCTGAAGTCACTGAATCATAGGATTTTCCCAACTATTTCACCTTTCTAAACTGTAAGATAAGTGACAGCTTAGAGTAAGAAAAAATAACGTTTTGACCAGTTATGAAAACATGTTTGTGATCAGCCTGAAATCACCAACATAATCACAAACATAGTCACGGCAGTTCTTTTAAAAACATACATGTAAAATAAAATTTCATAAAATTGTAAAGTTTTGGAAATTTAGAGATCTAGTTCTAATTGTATCGGTAAAGAAACCGAGACACAGAGGATTAAACCTCTCAGCAAAGTCCTTATCTTTTCTCTATAAATGCTATGTTTATTTCACTTCACATTATGGGATTGCATATATCCTACATTTATGACTGACATTGTATATATCCTACACTTATGAGCATAACCCAAGTGATGCTAAAATCTCCAAGTATGCCTTATCTATCCATCATCAGTTTCCTCTACTTTCTTAACAGAAGTGGGCAGGTACTAGAATATGTCTCCTATGTGTGGGTGTGGCGGTCTCTGTGAGCTGCACTGTGTACCGTCTGCTGATCCCCACGCAGTCCTCCATACGCTCACACTAAGACAATGATGTAAGAGGTGGAAACAGGGAGATAATGGATCTCCTTTCGTGCATGGGAC
Source organism: Alouatta palliata (assembly GCA_004027835.1). Taxonomy (NCBI): domain Eukaryota; kingdom Metazoa; phylum Chordata; class Mammalia; order Primates; family Atelidae; genus Alouatta; species Alouatta palliata. The sequence continues at coordinate 6,010 of PVKV010023395.1, read as the reverse complement.
AATGTGAACTGTATTGTTATAGGACTCAAAACACAGTTGGATAAAGGGAATCACTCCCTATGGGTCTGCTTGGAAAAGCATCTTTGTCTTTGATATTTTGGCTAAGCAGATTTTTCTCTCTCCTCTTGTTACTTCCACAGAGCTTATTAAACATTATGAGACATGCATTGTGCTAGGCATTTGGGAGGGAAAAGGAATAAATCTACATTACCTATCTTCAAGGAGCTTGTGATCTAGGAGAGGGAGGGCAAATAAATAGATAATAATAGCATGAAGTAAGTGATATAATCCTGGAAAACACATGCTGCAGGAGAGACACATAAGAGAGGCATCTAATCCAGAAAAGAAGGTCAAGAAAAGTTTTCTTGAACCACAACACCTGTACCAAGTCTCCCAGGATTCTTAGGAATTATCTTAGTAAAGAAAGGCAAAGATGCATCTTAGGTCAGAGAATCAGATCATCAGAGACCAGGTGGGCACCGGCAGTGGTTTGGATTTCATAGGCTCTGTGTCATGGCTGCTTCATAGTTAAACTCAAGGTTGCTCTAGAGGCCAACACCAGGGATATCCCTCTTTGAAGGTGTGGGTGTTATTCATCTGTTGATTTCATTAGACTAGGCTATTCTGCAATATAAAGTCCAAAATTCCAATGGCTTAACACAATAAAAGTTTACTTCTCAATTGTACCGAGTTCAACATAGGACAAGTGAAATTCCTCAATCCTGTGACGACACCAGTTGGGTCTGCATCCTCCAATGTTGCAGGAGGACATTGGTAGAGATTTGCCAGGGATGCATTTAAAGAGCAGTCCTGGAAGAGGTTTAGATCATCTTCTGCCATTGACCGGAACACAGTCACCTCTCTCCAGGTGCACCACAGTGGAGCCTGGGAGATGTTATCTTTCTGTGTGCTGCTAACAGAGAAAATTTTATGTTGAACTCAGAATAGTGTCTCTGCCATAGACAGAGTAGCAGAGTGCATCCCTTAAATTAGGTGGTCTCCTGAGGCTCGATTTAGGACAAGGCTGTTTTGTTTGTTTAAGATGAAGTCTTGCTTTGTCACACCAGGCTAGAGTATAGTGGTGTGATCTTGGCTCACTGCAACCTCTAACTCCTGGATTCAAGCAATTCTCCTGCCTTAGCCTCCTGAGAGCTGGGATTACAGGCATGTACCACCATGCCCGGCTAATTTTTGTATTTTTAGTACAGACAGGGTTTCACCATGTTGGTGAGGCTGGTCTTGAACTCCTGACCTCAAGTGATCCACCTGCTTTGGCCTCCCACAGTGCTGGGATTACAGGCATGAGCCACCGCGCCCGGCCAACAAGGCTGTTTAAAAACTGCCTATAGTTATGTCCTCTCAAAAGGTCATCCAAATTAAATACTCCCTACTTTTTATTCTGTCTACTAAAGTTTATGAAAAGGAATTTTGAATGAAGGAAAGTGAACAGAAATAAATAGGAATTCATGTTTTTTTAGAACTGGTGAAGTCAGTGGCATAGTTTGGCAGAAAGCACTTTTCTTTGTTCAATTAACAGGCCCAGCCCTTAACGTGGAATTTCTAGGAAATCACTTGCAATTGGGGTTTACTTGAAGTCGTTGAGGTGATTGAGCCAAATATTTTATCTTTAAACAGCCTAAAGGATAGAATTTCTGGAGGTCAAGTTGTGAAAACTGGGAAGGCCACAACTTTGCTTCAGGATAACCCAGTCTGTATTATGACTTGCTTTAAGAATCAAATACTTCCAAGCTGCAATTATGAGTTCAGTCACACGTGGGAAAGAGAACCGAGTAAAGGATTGCCCTTATCTACAGGGTTCCTATAATCTCTATGGAGCAACTCACATAAATATTAACAAATAGAAATTACGCAATGAATATTGCTAGAATGAAATAATAGCATTGTGGATAATTGCACATAAAAGAATAAGTTAGCACTGTGGGGATTTGGGAAAGGTTTGGAAGAAAATAATGATAGCATAAAAGTTGAATTTTTAAGAGTAAGGCAAACTTTTAATAGAAGTTGGGATACAAAACATTCCAGGATGGTGAAATAGTATGAACAGTTAGACTTGTGAACTGTAAATGTATATTGTGAAATGTTAAATAGCTTTATGTGGCTGGAGCAACGCGTGTTTGAAGGATACAGATAAATAGAAGGAAGAGGTTATTAGAAATCTTTATCTTACATATGAAGGAGCCAAGTTTAGGTGCTCTGATTTCTAGACCAGGGCCCTCTCTGTTTCATCTGTGTGCATTGAGAAACTGAGGCTGTCCAGGTAGGGTAGTGTTGGATTATGCAAGTCTGTTACTTTTCTTCTGCGGGGACTGTGGCTGGAAACTTTTAAGGATAGTGAGTAAAAGGCAGTGGTTACACTGGGATGAGACATGACTATTTTTGTTGACTGTCGTCAGGTTTCTTCTAAGAGTAGTCTGCTTGCGAAGTAAGAGGTTTATTTGACACCTCCCACCAGACCCCACCTCCAACATTGCAGGTCATATTTCAACATGTGATTTGAAGGAGACACATATCCAAACTATGTCAACCAATAGAAGGTATAAACTCTAAATGAGACATGAATAGGAATGTTTGAGTAGAGGGAAGCAGAGGAGGCGAGATACAAGAGAAACTAGCAGAGCAGAGAAAATTGCTAGGAGTGGCTGAGAAATGTTTAATACGCTTTTTAAAAACTCTGTTCAATTTTAATGTATTGGTTTCTCACTCTTAGTTTTCAGGTGGAAGCCACAAACCAATTCAAGGGTGACTAGGGTAAATATAGCCCAAGGAACTTGTAAAACTCTTAGTGGGGATGGTGGTGGGGGGAGGTGGGGAAGGAGGGGAAGGGTAATGAGGGGCAAAATACCAGATATAGGTGATGGGAGGATGAAGGCAGCAAACCACCTTGCCATGTATGTACCTATGCAGCAATCCCGCATGATTTGCACATGCACCCCGGAAACTAAAGTAAAATAAAACAAACCTCTTAGGAGGGCCAAGGAGTAAAGGATTTTACTCAGGGTGTGACATAGCGGGCCACACTCCTCAACAGAATCTTAGCCAGGACTTCAGAACTAATGTAAAAAGTTACCTGGTTTATAAAATTAAAAAGTTTTGTTTTCCTATGGCTTTTATATTCATACTATCTATTGTTATTTTGTGGTTCAATAAAAATGAACAAACTGTATTTTATGGTATAATTTTATGGTATTGTGTTGGCTTGAAACACTGTTGGCTCTTAGGTTAAAATGGAGAGTGGATTCAGAGAACTGGGGAAAAGTGCTTTGAAAAGTCCTTCGGGATTTTTTGAGATACAGGTTATTCGTCAACTTTTCTTATGAGGAGTGGTGTTTAGTGGGAAGAACACTGGACTGGAAGTCAAGAGATTTTAGACAAGATCCTTCTGAATTGTGATTTCCATTCCTGTAAAACAAAGCTAATCCCTATTTCACACAGTCATTAATATAACAAAATATATCAGTCAGCCTAGTATAATACTGGGAACATAGCTATATTCAAAAAAGCTTGTGTGCCTTATTTCAACAAATATTTCTTAAAGAGCTATCATGTGTCAAGTGCTATTCTTAATGCCAGAGGAAAAACAAAAATAATTTTCTCTGCCTTAAAGAAGTTCATTTCTAGTGGATAAGTGAGGGAGGGAAAAAAAAAAGCACAAGAAAATACATAAAGTAGTTATAAGTTGTAACAATTGTATGAAGAAAACCAAGAGACTGTGATAGAGAATACCAGCGGCATATTTCAGATTGGTTCCTTTATAATTTCTGAATTATGTACATTTAAGAAACTGTTACTCTAAGTTTAAAGTAGATAATAATATACATTTGTTTTTACCTTTCCTTTCAATTCTGACATGCTTGCTGTTTGACCTTGGATGATCTCTTTCAGGTGACAAAAATCTTATACCTCAGTTACAATGACTTAGTTTTACAGCTAATAAAGAACATGGAACTTATACTCCTTTGCCTCCTGCTCTGTCCAAATCTGATTAGTTATTTTAGCTTAGAAAGGTAAATAATTAAAAAGTTGGGGAAACAACAATTGGGTCACAGGTTGCCATGATTCATAAAAACACTTCGTTATGAATCATGTGTCAAAGGAAATGTGTGCTTTGTAGAATGCAGACTTTCAAATCCTGAAACTTGGAAAATGTCTGAATCTCTGGACTTACTTTTTTTTAGGAGAAAAATAAACCATTGGTGACTCCAGTCATCTAAATAATCATTTTATTACTCAGACTGTTCTTCTTCCTTTTTCATAACAAAGCTGCAGGATTTTTAGAGCTATTTTTATCCTGATAATAATTTATACAGAGCTCATTAAGTGGAATACATAATTCTATCTGTAAAAAGATTTTTTGAAAAAAATTAAAAGTATGCCTAAGAGACTTTTAGAGTTAACTACCCCTTCTTGATATAAGAACATATTATAGTAAGAAGTTATAAAAAGAGAAGACAATATGGATTTCCAATTTTCATATTAATCAGTTGAGCCCGCTTCTAAAAACCAATGAGTTATTCAGTTTCTAAAACCTTAACATGTATTTTGAGTGAGATTCAAAATCTCACTCAAAATCTCACTCTTACATTCTACGATGTTAGCCATCATAGAATGTAAGAGTTGGAAGAAAGCTTAGGAGAATGGTTCCTGAACCTGACATATGGTCAATCTCCCAGGGAGCTTATAAAATATATGCATCCATAGGTTCTATCCTACCTATACTAAATCAAATCCTTACTGAGTGGGGCCAAGAAATCTGTACATTTACCAGGTTTTCAAGATTATGAGCAGCTCAATTTGGAAATTTCTTTAAAGTACAGTGGAGGGCACTGAGGTATGATATTATAATAAGAATTTAAGATATTAAAAGTAAATGGGGAAGTCATGTATTCATGTATTTACTTTCTTTTTCAAATAATATTTATTATGTGCATAGTGCTTACTTACAGGCAAGGATGCAAAGGTGAAAAAATATGATCTCTGACTTCCAATATTTATTATACTTTTAACATCAAGTGTGTGTAATAATGTAAACAGGTGTGTGTTTTCCTAGATCCTCAGAGTATGCATACTTTATTTTCTTTTTACAAAAACCATGAGGTTCAGATACTAATATTCCCAAAGTAATATTTTTCCTTTTCTACTCTATCTTAAGTAGAGACACAACACATATCATTAACAGATTTTCCCATGGGAACAGAAAATTAAATATTAAAGAATAAAAGTGAACATCATGAAGTGTTTATTCTAAGTATCGAACTAAGCATTTTATTTGTTCACATATAATCCTCACAATAACCTTATCAAATGAGACTATCACTATTCCTAATTTCATAACAGATGAAACTGAGACATAGAAAGGTTAAGTAACATGCCCAGAGCCACACAGCCTGTAGATAGTCATGCTGGGAGTGGAGCTCCAGAGTTGGTGAGCTTACTCACCATATGATAGTGTCTCTGGAATAAGGAGAAAACAAAAATAATTTTTGGCATAAAATATCCAGTGGTGCACTGTTAACAGTTAAGACAATGATATTCTGATATTCAGCAAGAAGAAAATCACTGTAATATCCACATATTATAAATTCTTTGTTTTCACTTCCATAAAATAGCCACCACTATGCCACCAAAAAAAAAAAAAAAAATACCAACTGTAGGGAAATAGTACACTCTGTAGACCCTGGAGAAAAATAAATCACCATGAGATTTGACAACAATCAGTTTTTCACCGTACACTAATCAAGCAGATATAAAGAAGGCTATGGTAATCGATTTACTTAATTAAATCTTTGAGGGAAGAGAGTTAGTTCATAGAGCAGTGTGCTTTACACATTGACAAAACCCAGCAATGTCAACAGTATGAAATGTGTATCACTCTAACAATGATGAATGCAAATGCATAGGTTGCTCTGTCTGCCTGCTTCATGTCAGAAAAATCAAGATACTTCTATTTGGCAACTGGTGCCTGAGTCCTATTGTTCCCATTAACTTACCC
>PVKV010023394.1:0-33441 GCA_004027835.1 Alouatta palliata | reverse complement strand
AGGAACACTCTTACACAGTTGGTGGGAGTGTAAATTAGTTCAACCATTGTGGAAGACAGTGTGGTGATTTCTCAAGGATCTAGAAATAGAAATTCCATTTGACCCAGCTATCCCACTATTGGGTATATACCCAAAGAACTATAAATCGTTCTACTATAAAGGCACATGCACACGTATGTTCATTGCAGCCCTATGTACAACAGCACTGGAACCAACCCAAATGCCCATCAATGATAGACTGGACAAAGAAAATGTGGTACATATACACCATGGAATACTATGCAGCCATAAAAAACGATGAGTTTGTGTCCTTTGTAGGGACTTGGATGAATCTGGAAACCATCATTCTCAGCAAACTGACCCAAGAACAGAAAGCCAAGCACCATATGTTCTCACTCATAGGTGGGTGTTGAACAACGAGAACACGTGGACTCAGGGAGAGGAGCATCACATACAGGGGACAGTTGGGCGGGGTAAGGGGAGAGACAATGGGGGGTGGGGAGGGATAACATGGGGAGAAATGCCAGATATAGTATGCACCTAAAGTAAAATAAATAAATTATTTAAAAAAAAAATAGTAATCTAAAGCTTGGCACAGAGGCAGTCAGATCACTTGAGGTCAGGAGTTTGGCCTGACCAACATGGTGAAACCCCGTCTCTACTAAAAATACAAAAATCAGCTGGGTGCGATGGCACATGCCTGTAATGCCAGCTACTCAGGAGGCTGAGGCAAGAGAACTGCCTGAACCTGGGAGGCAGAGGTTGCAGTGAGCTGAGATCATGCCACTGTACTCCAGTCTGGGCTACAGAGCAACACTCCATCTCAAAAAAAAAACAAAAAGAAAAAAATTTAATGTAAATCTATGACCTATAACTGGGCACTTAAAAATTTTTAAATGCCTTTAACAAATGACCTAACAGGGGAGGGGGAGAAAAATGTTTCTGAAAGCTCCCAGGCCCCTAAATAGCAATCAAGTACGGAAGTCTGGCAAATGACTCAGCCACAGCCCTACTGCCTAACTGCATCCAAAAGCATCTAAAGTAATGTTTTTTAAACTTCTGGATATGACTGAAGTTTTCAGATCAATTAAATGAGTCTCAACCAGCATTTTTTTTTAAATGAACTAGAATAAAATTTAAAATATCAGACTGTAACATAAGCGGAGGATTAAATATTATTTTGTAAAAATTTTGTAATTTATACATACATGAACTTATGTATAAATACACCTGTTCAGGACTGTAATAGACAATGTCATGATTAAAAAAAAAAAAATTCACTTTGGGAGGCCGAGGCGGGTGGATCACGAGGTCAAGAGATTGAGACCATCCTGGTCAACATGGTGAAACCCCGTCTCTACTAAAAATACAAAAATTAGCTGGGCATGGTGACACGTGCCTGTAGTCCCAGCTACTTGGGAGGCTGAGGCAGGAGAATTGCTTGAACCCAGGAGGCGGAGGTTGCGGTGAGCCGAGATCGCGCCATTGCACTCCATCCAGCCTGGGCAACAAGAGCGAAACTCCGTCTCAAAAAAAAAAAAAAAAAAAAATTGAAGTCCACTGATCTAAATCCACTTTGAAACCTATGTATCAGCCAAAGCAACACAGGAACTCCTGGCCTCAGCCAGTAACTGCTCCTACATTTTGACACAGAGTTAACAATGACCCTTGCAAAACAAGCTGTCACGTGATAAGCTTTCTCAACAGATAAAGAGCCTATTGCTTGCTTTGGACACTACCAAATAAACTGAAGGGCTGGTATACAGCAATACATGTAGGCACAGATACAGGATGCATACTCACAAATAAAATGGGTATCTAAAAGAGAAGAGGAAAATGGCAAAGCTGCTCTCATAAAAGATAAGAACCAAGCACGCCTAGAGAAAAACAATTTCCTACCTCTGCTCCTCTAAGGAATTATTATCGTGATGTTCCTTCACTTGTCCTTTTCCTCTACATGCTAAGCAAACGCTACTAATGGTTTCTGCCTATCATTCTCTAGAAAGTCAAAGGCTCAGGAACTTGGTTCTTCTGATACATATAAATAGCAAAATGCTCAGCTCTACTCAGCAAAGACATTCTTATCTCATGTGCTCAAGCAGGCTTAACACCACTGTACTACTCAAGTACTGTTGAAAGCTGGCCCTGACCAGTGCTCATTTGCTCATATGAACACAAGGAAGAGGGCAGAGTATTAACAGTGGTCACTGACATGAAGTTACTTCCATATCTAACCTTCCAGGTCTTGCAGACGATCCAGGGGTTAGATTTTAATACTAAATGGTTTTTGAGGTTTTTAAAAAAATGAAAGGAAAAATACTCCTTGTTCATTCTCAGTAGGCACTGAGTTTGACACCGAAGATAGAAAACTGAAGGGACACCCCTGGCTACAAGGTCTCCCCAGTTCAATGAGAGACAAAAACGTCTCTATCTCCATATCCTACAAGAAGACTCATCCAAGGCACTGAGGGGCCTGTGGCTTTCTCTATGATCTCCAGCTAAACAGGCATTATCCTAAATATAAAAAGCCCCTTAACCCTGTCTGTACCAGAAGGGAGATATAGTGCCCACTTTTAACAAAACACTATCAATATGGGGGGTGAAGCCTTACTTAAGTGTATTATCCATTGTAAAATAAAAATATAAAACAAAACAGAAAATGACAACAAAAGAATCACTACAAAAAGTACACTCACGCTGAATAAGAGAAATCATTGTTTACTTTACAAAAGTTACAGTCTACCACTTTCTGGATGATGTTAAGCCATAAACTCAAGTAAATAACACTCCCAAATTACATCGCCTCATACTCACCACGGCCCCTCAATTTTAATGCTGTAAGACAATTAATGAACACTGCTTACTGCTGCTGCTGCTGCTGCTACTACTGCCACAGTAAAAACCCCTCCACAACAGGAACTATGATTTTATTCATCTTGGCATCACAAATACACAGCATTATGTTTGGCAAATGGTAGAACTTTAATAAATGACTAGTGAATAAATGAATGTCAAATGTAGAACCTCCGCGTGCTCTTACCTGCTCTTACTCCCCGATACTGAGGGGTAGCAAACATGTCCCACTGGGAGACTATAATGGCTGCAATGCCCAGCACACAGATGACAATCAAGTAGATGAAGCAAGGTTGTGGATTACAGTAGAAAGAATAGTAAAGCCAAGGAACAAAACTTCCCATAATCAGAAGAGCAATACCAGAGTAATCCAGTCTATGACAGAAAAAAAAAAATTCCATTTAATGCAGTAATTTAAAAATTACTAGCCACTACAGGTTCCAATTAATCCCTTATGACTAAGTGATCAACAACAGCTAAGAGGCAAATTGGGTTGCTCTTTAATGTTTTTTAAGTTTCCATGAGATGGTATTAAAAATTCTGCCAACTCTGCTGAATGTTTTTCCCTAACGCATTACCTCTAAATCATTGACAAAAATATGGATTTTAGAGATACTTACTTAGAGAAGATACGGGAAACCCCCTCTGAGTGGCAGTAGACTGTGTGGAAGAGCCACGAAAAAGAAAGGCAGAGAATGGCTCCTAGGAAAAATAATCCAAAGACCACCTTCTCTTGCAGAGGGGCCACAAAGGAGATATTTGGGCGAAACATATAAAAGATCCCCAGGCACAGGAAGAATACACAACCTAGGAAAAAGAGTACAGAAAATAGATAAAATATCACTCTTTAGAAGAGACTAAATTATATACTGATTCTGTTTTCAATCCTTCAGTTACAACAATATCTGAATCAAAAGTTCCATGAGAAAAATTCTCCAAATAAATGAAGCTTATCCAAAATTGTGGTTTACTTTCAACATTGTTGGTATCATAAATAGTTCAGCTTCATAAACTGAGTATACAGAATATACAACTTATCTAAGGGCATAATCTAAAAGAAATCAGACAGTACTGCTACTTCTTAGAAGACATAATGAAGCCACTTCTACCTCTAGATGTAGAATGAGGTTGCATTTATAAAGTTTTTGGCACATACATCATAGCCCAGCTGTCAAAGGTCCATTGTGCTTTTCCTTTTGTTTTTACAATAAATTCCAACACCCCTAAACTCTGCCAAGAAATACAGCTTTCCTCTACCAATAGCAGTCAGGGAGCATTAGGTTGCTTCTGTGGTCCTCACCAGCTGGCTCAGTGGATTCAAGAGGTAAGGACCGTAAAACGCCTACTAAGGCCATTTCCTAACCAATTCTTAAACTGTTCTCCAGAGAAAGACGCCATGTTCCTATTGCTTACAGAAGAGCCACCTAACACAAGGAAGGCACAGAAATTTCAAGTTCAACATCTGGTACGTGATTCTGTTTTATCATTTTAATGAAAACTTACCCTTGAATTAGAAGTCAACAACAAACTTGATTTGACTCTCTACTCTCACTATACTAACAGACAGGAACTTAGAGGCATCATGGAAATCAAATGTGTGATAAGAAATGCAAATCAAATGGAGTAAGGCCAAAAACTAGTATATTTTCAAAAGGTTGTACAATCATCACCACTACCTAATTCCAAAATATTTTCATCCCCCCAAACAGAAATACTATACCTGGTGTCATCCCCCATTCCCCACTCCTCACAGTCCTAAACAACCGCTAATCTACTTTGTCTTTATGGAGTTTCCTGTTCTAGACATTTCATGCATGTAGAATCAAACAACATGTGACCTTTTGTGTCTGGCTTATTTCTTTCTTTCTTTTTTTTTTTTGAGACGGAGTTTCGCTCTTGTTACCCAGGTTGGAGTGCAATGGCGCAATCTCGGCTCACCACAACCTCCGCCTCCTGCCTCAGCCTCCCGAGTAGCTGGGATCACAGGCATGCACCACCATGCCTGGCTAATTTTTGTATTTTTAGTAGAGACGGAGTTTCACCATGTTGACCAGGATGGTCTCGACCTCTTGACCTCGTGATCCACCCGCCTCGGCCTCCCAAAGTGCTGGGATTACAGGCGTGAGCCACCGCGCCTGGCTTATTTCACTTAGCAAATGTTTTCAAGGCTCCCCCATGTTGTGGCCTGTATCAGTGCTTCATCCCTTTTTGCGGCTAAATCGTGCTCCAGTGTTAGGAATATATCATATTTTGTTTACCCATTACCAGTTGACAGGCATCTGGGTTGTTTCTACTTTTTAGCTATTATGAATAATGTTGCTGTAAACTTTTGTGTACAAGTTTTTATGTGAACATATTTTCAGTCATCTTGGGTAATATACTAGGGGTGGTTTCTGGTAACTCTGTTTAAGTTTCTGAGGAACTGCCAAACTTTTCCACAGGGACTGCCCCATTTCACATTCCTCCTGGCAATGTATGGAAGTTTCAATTTCCCCACATCCTTGCCAAGACTTGTTTTTCATTATAGCCATCCTAGTGGGTGTGAAGTGGTGAGATTTCTCAATGCATTTCTCAAACCACTTGATTTGCATCTTCCTAAATGCCTAACGATAAACATCTTTTCGTGTGCTTATTGGCCATTTGTAGATCTTCTCCAGTAGAACTCTATTCAGATTTTTTACCCATTTTTAAAACCGGTTATCTTTATTGTTGAGTTATATATTAGATCCTTACCAACTAGCTGATTTGTAAATATTCTCTCTCATACTATGGGTTGGTCTTTCCACTTTCTTGATAATGCACTTTGATATACCAACGTTTTTGATTTTGATGAAGTCCAATTTATCTATTTTTTCTTTGCTTATGTGTTAGGTGGCAATTCTAAGAAACAGTCACCTAATCCAAAGTCACAAGGATTTGTATCTGCTTTCTCCTACAGATTTTATAGTTTTTGCTCTTATGTTTGTGTTTTTGATCCATTTTGAGTACACTTTTGTATACGATGTGAGTTTGGGATCATTCTTTTACATTATGATCAGCTGTCCCAGCACCATTTGTTGATAAGACTATTCTTTGCTCTATTCTATTCTTTCTTTAATATACTATCATTATGGAGGAAAAAAATTACAGTTCATATTCTACTTCAGACCAAACTAAAAATTAGCACTGCATATAAGTAATGAATTTGAAAAGATCAGATTACTTCTATTAAATACTATATTCTTCTCAGTGGTCACTAAAATATGAAACCACATTTTGTATAGCAACTTTTTCTTGGCCTCGTTTGAAGAGAATATCTGAAAATCTAGTAGAGAGAAACGTGACTTAAGCTGTAACAAGATCATAGTGCAGATCAGGATAATCTAGGGGTAAACCAGTGAGAAAATACATCATTAGAAATTCAGAAAACAAAATGGCAAATCCAAATACATTTCTGAAGTTCTGTCCCTTATCCTCGAATACATGAATATAAAAAGGAATAAAGTGAGTCACCAGCTCATTATATCACTGACATTAATTACATACCTAAGAGATGTGTCCAAATGTTGCCTGTTTCTGTGTGTATTCTGAAAATGCTCTTAAAACAGGCCCGGAAAGAAGGCATAGGAGGCCGGTGTCCGTGCAAAAGAAAGTCGTTATCCTTGAGCCAGTCTGGTAGTACATCATGAGGGATCACACGCCACCGACCTTCCCATACCTGGCAGAGGAGTATTATCAAACATCTTTGTGATTTTAGTTGTCAACTTAGCAACACTGAACCCAACAACTATGTCTTACCACACTGCTTCACAAAGGGAAAAATAACTCATTTTTTCACAAGCAAGTATCTCAAAATATATAATGTCTTATATTCCGAGTTCTTTAACAAGACTGATGAAAAAGATATTTTTAAGTAGGGGCCTTAGGAAAAGGAAAAAGTAAACAAATATATAGAACATGCCCTAAAGAGTGGTTTCAAGCTTTGTTTCAGTCTGGCTAACAGTGGGTTGAAGGTTCCAAAGTCTCACTCATACAGGCCCCCTTCACCCTATGTAACAGACTTTACCTCTGATAAATCCCTGTATTAAATACGAACATCTTTATATTTAATATTCCTGTTGGTAAAAAAAAGAATTACATAGAATCACACTTTTGTGCCTTTTGCTAAAATCTCTCCCTCCACCTTGCTCTTTCTTCTCTTCCCACTACGCAAGTATGATGAAGCAGAAAAGAAAGTACAGGAGTCGGAAAATTGTGGATCCCTGACGTTAACTAGCTGTATGATTCTTAACTAACTACAAAACCTCCAAGCTGCAGTTTCTTCATTTGTAAAATAGCGCTTCAGTTACTTCATAAGGAAATCATGAACGTCAAACAAAATGACACAAAGTATTTCATGAATTAATTAGTAATCCCTGGCATCCACTCCAAGGCAGTACATGACTAACCCCAGAGGCTATCACCTGTCGGAGAGTTAGTGACAAACCCACCCTCCTTCTCATGCTGCAGAAAGATGGCAAAGAAGCTCAGCCTGAACTGCCCTTCCAGTCACTCAGCACCCTTTCCTCCCTTTTCCTCATGGTCTCTCCCACATCAGATTCTAGAGGAAAAGGGATCAGGGAGCCAGTATCCCTTCTGTAGGAAGTCTGTCAATCTCTGCACTCTGCTTTTTTTAATGTCTCACAGCCCCAACAGCTCACACCACAAGGACCACTTAATCTTGAACTAACTTGCTTCTGCTAGACCGAAAGATGCAAGGAAAAATGCCAGGCACATACATGGTCTATCTTCCAGCTAATGTGGGCTCAGCAGTCCTTCCAGTCTATCACCCTATAAAGCAAGAAATCCAGGCTACCAATCAGCAAGATTCACCTTGAGACAACGACCTCCACCCTTCCCCTACAGGGGTCTTGTGACAAACAATATGGCTAAACCACTGAAACTTGCTCTCTACGGAAAGATTGCCACTTACTCACCAGCTACTGTGACCATTCCTTTTGCTCCACAACCTGTTTCTTGTTCTCTGCTCTCTGTGTAACATCTCTACCTCCAAAGGAAGTGAAGACTAACAACTGAAAAACAGATGTGTCCCTCTTAACACTCTATCCAAACTAGCCACCCCGCTGCTGCCTCTTCCCTGCTCTTTCTGCCCCTAGCCTACGTACCTGTCCTCCCTCCCTTCCAGCTCAAAACTTGGGGCCTACAGTTTTTGCTGTTAATCTGGCCATTCTATGCTTGTTCCTAACATATGATAAAATAAAATCATGCCAAAAGACTAACCTGTATTTTTAACATCTACTGCCAATAGTACTACTACTTACAAAAGTATGAGATTTTTCACAGGACTTTATGGAGAGAAAGAAAGAACAGGGATCAGGGATCTAGTATCCCTTCTGCTGGAACTGTTGGATATGTCCGTCAACCTCTGCAGCCTGCTTCTTTTAATGTCAGACAGAGAGACCAAGATATTGATTTTTTTGCATCAAATTTGAATTTGGGAAAAGACCACTATTGTTGACATTAACCTTACAAAATGTTGCTACTATCTTACTTTAGGGCAATTTTTTTTCTCCCCTGAAACGGAGTCTTGCTCTGTCGCCCAGAGCTGGAGTGCAATGGCACGATCTCGGCTCACTGCAACCTCCGCCTCCCAGGTTTAAGCAATTCTCCTGCCTCAGCCTCCCGAGTAGCTGGATTACTGACATGGGACACCACGTCAGGCTAATTTCTGTATTTTTAGTAGAGACGGGGTTTCACCACGTTGGCCAGGCTAGTCTCAAACTCCTGACCCACGCGCCTCAGCTTCCCAAAGTGCTGGAATTACAGGCAGGAGCCACTGTGCCCAGCGGGGAATTTTCTAAGAGAAAGAGGATAGAAATCAATCCTTACATCTTCAAGGCAATTCACAATGTGCACACAGCTCTGCTGTATCAAAACTGCTACTCTGCTACTCCACACAGACATAAGAGTCATATGTTCCTTTTGTACATTCAAAAACAATATGTGAGTTTCTTTTTTTTTTTTTTTGAGACAGAGTTTCGCTCTTGTTACCCAGGCTGGAGTGCAGTGGCGCGATCTCGGCTCACCGCAACCTCCGCCTCCTGGGTTCAAGCAATTCTCCTGCCTCAGCCTCCCAAGTAGCTGGGACTACAGGCACGTGCCACCATGCCCAGCTAATTTTTGTATCTTTAGTAGAGACAGAGTTTCACCATGTTGACCAGGGTGGTCTCGATCTCTTGACCTCGTGATCCACCCGCCTGGGCCTCCCAAAGTCCTGGGATTATAGGCGTGAGCCACCGCGCCCGGCTAATATGTGAGTTTCTTACTCGTTATATATACATATAATTTCAGAGTGATTTTCCCTGTTACTTCTAAACAAACGTTCTAGTGGTCTACAGACTGAGCCAAAGAGCTATACTTTCTTAATTACATTGCAATTAGTGACACATTCACCAGACACTGCACCCTCATTCTCAACTTGGAGCCATATACAGTCAGCCAAATTCCAACACAAACAGATATCCTCGTTTATCCCCTAAAATAAAAAAAAAAAAAAAACAGGATCACAGCTTAGTCAAAGATATATTTATTTATAAGCTTGACAAAGACACTGCCTACCTTCAAATACCTTATCAACAATCCACTGGGTATGTGAGTATATTAGACCATAAAATGCACAGAAACATTTCTTAAAAAAACAAATGGTGCATGGCTCATGCCTGTAATCCCAGCACTTTGGGAGGCCAAGTTGGGCAGATCACAAGGTCAGGAGATCCAGACCATCCTGGCCAACATGGTGAAACCTCGTCTCTACTAAAAATACAAAAATTAGCTGGGCACGGTGGAGCGTGCCTGTAATCCCAGCTACTCAGAAGGCTGAGGCAGGAGAATCACTTGAGCCAGGGAGTCGGAGGTTGCAGTGAGCCGAGATCACTCCACTGCACTCCAGTCTGGCAACAGAGCAAGACTCCATCTCAAAACAAGCAAACAAACAAATTGCCCACAGCACACATCCTATTCCCACATGGTCCTGGTTATGCTGGTAAATAGCAAAAACTGAGCCTAGGAGAAAAAAGAGTGACCAAGATCAAACACGAAAACAAAGACTCAATTATCCACAGCACATTTCACGTTAAACTGTCTCTGTTTACTTGCTTCCAATCCAAGAAATAGAGTCCCTGTGTCACTAGATATGGCTAGTTTTCAAGTGTGGTCAGTTGCACTGCCATGGCAGGGTAGAGCCCCACCAGAGAACACTGTG
Source organism: Alouatta palliata (assembly GCA_004027835.1). Lineage (NCBI taxonomy): Eukaryota > Metazoa > Chordata > Mammalia > Primates > Atelidae > Alouatta > Alouatta palliata. The sequence goes on along the minus strand of PVKV010023394.1, from coordinate 23,348 downwards.
TAATAGGATGCCTCTTCATTCTGCTGTCATAAACAAACTGCTATGGGATATTTACAACATTCCTTTTTCTTCAGTAGATCATAGTTTGTAGCAAACAAATGTCCTGCCCTATTTATTCTCTAATTCGCTGTTAAATTTAGAGTTTCATTTGCTTTATTCTTTGCTCTCTGTTCAGAAAGGTAGGACAAAAAGGCAGTTAAGTCAGCTACAGTACCCTGCTGATCTATAAATATTAAAATTCCTTAATGGCCCAGATACTAAATTTGCCAACTTTGAGAGATTTCTTCACATCAAATTTGCGTTTTAAAAAACAAAATAATCTTTTGTATCCCTTTGTGCTAATTATCCTGAGACAGTGATCACTAGCGTGAATCTACTGTTTTGTTCAGTTGTTTCTTACTTTCAAACTGGCTAAAATTTTCTATTACAGACGCATAAATGTTTAAACTCCCCCTGAAACCCACTGGACCCTTAGTCTTGGAAAGGATGTCTACGTTCAGATCACAATGTTCTCTTTCATTCCCTGGTACAAAGTATAGTATTCTAAGTCCACTGATTCCAAGTACTTCCAGCATTACTGTGAATGTAAGAAAACCTATGTTTAGTTTCCTGGATCTAAGCCCATGTGCATAAGAAGTTTTGGTTTCATAAAAGTCATGAAAAGCTAAGTCTCACAAAAATTTCTCTCTAAATAATAAAGAGTTCTGCAGAAATGTTTAATACATCAACCTATATAAACATACACAGACAGACTGACTTATGTTGATTAGATTCTACCTGCCAGGGCCTTTATTGATCTGATTGATCAAGTACCTATAAGTTTACCAGTGTGTCTATTTTCTCCAAGCAGGCAAACTTAATTATAGTTACTACTTTAGAAAAAAAGGAAAAAGAATCCCACAATAGGTCCTAGGCAATCAGACAATGAACTTGAAGAAAAACCTTTGAGACCGAATATATACCAGCTGAACTGAAAATACCAATGTGCATGAAAACTGGAAAATTTTTCTCTCAAGAGTAGCCTGATTACCCATAGAATCCCACGAAAGAACAGTACATTTACCACTGCAGTCAATCAGCAGAACAGATTCAAGGGACCTGAGGAGGGCATTTTAATATCTCCAGGTGTCAACCACCCCTGATTATGTTTCATCCTGTTTGTCTAAACCATCAATAAGACATTTACTCCATTAACCTACATTAGGAAATCTTTGTTTCCCAGCTGGGTATCCTAATTTTATCAGAGCTTTACCATGGCTACTACAAGCAAACAAACATGTCTTCAACAGGGTTACAGTCCCAAGACAACTTCTGTCCCCATCTTGCAACACATCTTCCCCAAAGCAAACCAAAGGCTACGGTACTACCACTCTCTTTAAAGGTTTCTGTTTGGGAAGGGCTACTATATAGCATGACAATGACAAGAAATTACACTCTTACCTTACAAACAAATTCTTCCATTTTTTCCATAGCATGATGGGCTTGTAAGAGAGGGGACATGCCCATAAACCCCTCATCTTCCTGAGGCGCTTCATCACTGCACTCGTGTTCCTCAGAGCTCTGCAAGGCAACCAGAGAAGCAGTCAAGGACAGATACTGGGAGCCAAATGACACAATGAATACATTTTCCTTACAGAAATTAAAATTTTTAAAATATTTTTTTTGAGACGGAGTCTCACTCTGTTCCCTGGAGTGCAGTGGCACGATCTCGGCTGACTGCAATCTCCACCTCCTGGGTTCATGCAATTCTCCTGCCTCAGCCTCCTGAGTAGCTGGGACTACAGACGTGCACCACCATGCCTGGGTAATTTTTGAATTTTCAGTGGAGACAGGGTTTCAGCATGTTGGTCAGGCTGGTCTCGCACTCTGACCACAAGTGATCCAACTGCCTCAGCCTCCCAAGTGCCAGGATTACAGGCATGAGCCACCATGCCCCACCAAATTCTTAAGGTCAAAACAAGGCCACAGACAAGTATCAACAATGTAGTAGGTCAGTTTATTATAGAATTATTGGTATTAAAAAAAACACCAGTACTCAATTCTTCTCTGACAGATCAATGAACTATCCACTGTAACAGCATCTCTATGTTTGTTTCAGTAGCAAATTCCTGGCTTTACTGGTTTGTTTATTAAGAATGATATCACAGACCCCATAATATTACATAACATTAAGAAATTACTGAGGGGAAAATCTCCAAGACTCGCACCTGGTACATATAAAATAAACAACCGTGATACTATGTGTTAAGTACTATAGTGGCAGAAAAGGAAAGGAGGGAAAAACATTTAATAAATGTTTAAAATATATCCATCACAGAGGAAAGAAAGGGCTTTATATAGGTCATCTAACGTAATCCTAACAACAGCCTTATTAAGTATTCTCATTCCCATTTACCATATAAGAGCATTACGCAAAGAGGTTAAATAAGTTGTCCAAGGTTAAAGTTGAAGTGGAAAAGTCAAACTCTAAAACCCATTGCCTTTCCACATTCTTCAGAAAATGACTTATTTGTCTAGGGAAATGGAAAAAAAAAGTAACAATCCAGTATGGTCTAAAGAGACAAATTACTAAAATAACAATTTCTGCCTCCAGACCAAGGTTCATACTGGTCTAGATAAAATGATACTGTGAGAAGGGCAGTGGACTGGAAGTCAGGAGACCAAAGTAGTGAGGCCAGTTCTACCACTAACATCAATGAATCCTCATTGCAGATCAATTTCCTCCTTATACATCAAAGGAGGAGTTTAAACAATCTCTACAGTCTTCTACATCTCTAAAAAATTATGTAATTCTTTAACTCAATGAATAAGACAGCACAAGAGAACCATAATTCCGTATCTAACCAAGAGTCTATCTAGATAAAGTGTACTGGTAACATGACTGCACCAAGAAGTCAATGAATCCTCTACCTCTAATCAAAAAAACTAATTGGTAAGAAGAAACACAGAGGCAATGGGTAACCTATTACAACACTTTAAATTTGAACATACTTAAAAATAAATTCTGAGATTTTACTTCCCTATTCTTCAGTTTCTTTTTTTTTGTTTTTTGTTTTTTTTTGAGACGGAGTTTCGCTCTTGTTACCCAGGCTGGAGTGCAATGGCGCAATCTCAGCTCACCGCAACCTCCGCCTCCTGGGTTCAAGCAATTCTCCTGCCTCAGCCTCCCGCGTAGCTGGGACTACAGGCACGTGCCACCATGCCCAGCTAATTTTTGTATTGTTAGTAGAGACGGGGTTTCACCATGTTGACCAGGATGGTCTCGATCTCTTGACCTTGTGATCCACCCGCCTCGGCCTCCCAAAGTACTGGGATTACAGGCGTGAGCCACCGTGCCCGGCTATTCTTCAGTTTCTAAAACACTAACTAGAGGCTATGATGCGGCATGTGAGACATGTTACATACCCAATCTGATTTTAGAAAAATATATACTCTCCAAGAAAGCCATCTTGAATAAAATAACCTCTCCATCTTTGCTTACCTAAAACTTAACTACCTATCCTTCAATGACTAACCTTCATGTCTCCTGTCTAAAACCCTTCTTTAACTACCCTAAAAGTATTCCTCAACCTTTCTTTCATTACTGCTACCTACAAGCCCAGGATTTTTTTTTTTTTTTTTTTTTTTTTTTTTTGAGACAGGGTCATGCTCTGTTACCCAGGCTCCTGGAGTACAGTGGTACGATCATGGCTCACTGCAGCCTCAACCTCCTGAGCTCAAGCAATCCTCTACCTCAGCCTCCTGAATAGCTGGGGCTACAGGCAGGCACCATCATGCGCACATGTGTGTGCGTGCACGCTACAGGCGTGCACGACCATATGCACATGCGTGTGTGTAGAGATCTCACTATGTTGCTCAGCCTGGTCTTCAACTCCTGGCCTCAAGCAATCCTCCTGCCTCAGCCTCCAATGTGTTGGAATTATAGATATGAACCACTGCATCCAGCCTTGGGACATTTTTAAATTGCTTTCCTCACCCCTATGAAATTTTAATAATACAGATATACTATCTATGTACTGTGGCCCTATGGGGGATTACAAACCACAGTAATATCTAATAGTTTTTCACCCCCAACCCCACCAAGAACCAATTTTCATCAGAGACTGCATAACCTATCTAATCCACAGCAACTGCTTCTTCTTACTTCTTCTGACTTCTTTAGCACTTAAATCTGTGCCTCTCATTTGACAATAATATCTGATTACAGCTCTTCTTTTACTGACTTATACTGTTTTATTTAACGTTTAATAGAATTTTACATTTTTAATGTATCATTTCCTAAACTAGATTTTAAGTGTCTTGTCTTCTTCCCCATGGCTCTTGAAACATACTGACATGATGGCTAAATTAATAAATGCTCTATAAGATTTTCAACAATAAAGAGGTCTGTGCCTAATTAAAATGATAAAATTCCATTAAAATTATATGAAAAGTGAAAACATTTCAAACAGCTTGAAATGATTAGTACACTGATGTTAAAATATAAAAGTATATGTTATATAAAATAGCTCAAATATTTACGCATACTCAACATGTAAGATTCTTCACAAAAACAGAAACAAAGAGTCGACCTTCATTCTCATACAAATTGTCAGCAGTTTCAAAACTACAAAAATGCACATAAAACACAATATGGTTACATGTTTCCTATATTATCATTAAGTAAAACCTGATAAAATTGCATTCTGAATCAACATGATTCAGTAAGTAATCAATGAGATTACTCACAAGGAGTAATTTTGATTATCAGGCCAAGTGCAACTGGATCCACAGAAGACTATTGATAGAGGCCAAGAGAGGAGGGATGGCTTGAGCACAGGAGCTCAAGACCAGCCTGGGCAACATGGTAAAACCCCATCTCTACAAAAAATATAAAAATTAGCCAGGTGTGGTGCTGCGTGTCTGTCTGCCATCCCAGCTACTCAAGAAGCTGAGGGGTGAGGACCCCTAGAGCTCCAGGAGGTTGAGGCTGCAATGAGTTGTGATTGTGCCACTGCACTCCGGCCTGGGCAACAGAGCTACACCCTGTCTCAAAAAAAAAAAAATTATTTTAGTAAAGATAAATACTTCCGTCCACCCCAACATGGCAGCAAGATTCAGAATTTTTATAAAATAATATTTCCGGCCGGGCGTGGTGGCTCACACCTGTAATCCCAGCACGTTGGGAGGCCGAGGCGGGTGCATCACCTGAGGTTAGGAGTTTGAGACCAGCCTGGCCAACATGGTAAAACCTCGTCTCTACTAAAAATATAAAAATTTCCCAGCAAACGCCTGTAATCCGCTACTTGGGAGGCTGAGACAGGAGAATCACTTAAACCCAGGATGTGGGATTTGCAGTGAGCCAAGACTGTGCCATTGCACTCCAGCTTAGACAATAAGAGTAAAACTCCATCTCAAAAACAAACAAAAACAAAATTTCTTTCAGAAGTGCAAAGTATTAATAAATCTGTTGATTTATCATGTATTATCAGTTCTCACCCTTGTATAATGAAATATTCACTAATATGTTCTCAAAGGATAAATTAAAATACTAGACCATAATTAACTATTCATTATGTTCAAGTATTATACTAATGAGGTACCACATGGTGTGAGTGGTGGTAAATGCAGTTCCGTGGGTTAGACAGAAGATAATATAGGAATATGGTGGCAGAGTTAAACATTGGCTAGAACACAGGATAAAAAAATACTTTCCCAGCAGGGCGCGGTGGCTCACGCCTGTAATCCCAGCACTTTGGGAGGCCGAGGCAGGCAAATCACAAGGTTAGAAGTTCGAGACCAACATGGTGAAACTCCCATCTCTACTAAAAATACAAAAATTAGCCGAGTGTGGTGGCACACACCTGTAATCCCAGCTACTCCGGAGGCTGAGGCAGGAGAATTGTTTGAACCTGGGAGGTGGAAGTTGCAGTGAGCTGAGATCGCGCCACTGTACTCCAGTCTGAGTGACACAGCAAGACTCCATCTCAAAAAAAAAAAACTTTCCCTTTCCCTAGAGTATTCTGTATGTCACATACTGATGGCTTAGAAAGACTATGCTAAACACTATATTTAAAGTCGTCTCTGTCTTCCAATATTAAGTCCAAAGATCTATTTTATTATGAGTGAAATTACTATTTCAAATTTCCATCCAACAGCCACCAAACCACAGTACCCAAAGATCTCTCTCTGAACAATAAATTGTATCTCTATTCAGATGATCACACACATGCCATGTTCTGCTTCTGTTGTTATACTTCCTACCATACCCTCAACAACACAAATTATGGGAAGAAACGTGACACTGTGAAAAAATGAAACAATTAAAAACAAAGCTGCCAAGAATAAAGGCATAAAACTTAATACTCCAAGTTTTTCTATGAATAAACTATTATATTTATTGACCTTGGAGAAGTCAATGCTCTGAAATGAGCACAAAGACATTTTGAAATCTCTCTCTTCCGCCACCTGCTTTCAGTGAAGTCCATCTGTGAGAACTCTGCTGACTGTATTTCAAAACATAATGACACTGACTTTGATGACCTGTCCAAACTGCAATCTAAAATGACAATTTTCTAGAGTATACTTTACCTTTGGAAAGACAGAGAACCACAGTGATAAAGACAAAAAGTATTTAAGATCAGTCTAATATGAAAATAATTCACAACTCTAGTGGGTATTTATTGATTTGGGCCAAATTCAGTTCAATAATCAGTTTAACAAATATTTGTCAAGATGACTGAAAATAAGAGGAATTAAAACACAGTCTCTGTCCTCTATGGACTTACCATCTAATAAAGTGCTAAATTAACCACATAAATGAGTATCATAGAAAAAACATATAGCTAGTTCAAAGACAGAAATGATGAGGCTCAGGAAAGGCTGCATGGAGAATAAAAATTTTGCAAAGATGAGATAAAGGAAAATAACCAAGAGGGAAAAGCAAAAGCACCATGTTGAGAAAAACAGACTAGTTCATCTAAAGCTTCAGGGGCATTTAGGAAAGCAGCAAAACGTAAATGATGTATTTAAATATTAGTGAAAGTACACGAAGTGCCACAAAGACTCACAATCATGATACCATCTACCATCGACAATTAGACAAAAAAGGTCAAGAAATGGTACAATACCCAGAACTGGGGACAGTAAACCTTTAATTAAAATTTGTCTGCCTTTATAAATGTCATTGAGAACTGAGACCTTCTGCATTCACATAACTTAATTGCGAGGACTAAGATCAAAGGCCCCTATATCAACATAACTTTATTATTTGTTCTAGGAAATTCTTGCCCAGGAAGGTAAGGATGCAAACCAGTAAACAACTTCATCATCAGCTTTAAGAATTTCTCAAAACTTCGTTTAACTGAACAACAGACTGTTCAATTAGACCCTCAGAACAAATTGCTCAACTGGGCAAACCTCACTTACCAAATAAATATTTGTTTATCAAGACTTGGTCCAAGAATTCTATCACAAACTCAGCACAGAAGCAAGTAAAATCTCCTTAAACCACTTGAACCCATACCCCAAAACCCTATAAATATCCATATCCAATACTTTATTTTTGAAATACTACTAGGACTCTTTAGGGCAGTGTTCACCACTACTAGAGTATGTAATAAACCTGGCTTAGTTTGATCAACAGATGACTTTCACGGTCTTTTTGCAAGCTGACAGGTTGAAGCCAGCCTTGACTTTAGAAACTGGAAATGTGTAGCAAGGGCATTAGCAAGTTGATATTACTAACAAATGAGAACAAAGAGGTTCGTGGAAACAAAGGTGTCTACAACAAAAACTGATAGCTGAAGAATAAGCATTGATGGATGTAGACCCAGTACTCTCCAAAAGAATAACTACAATATCTAGTCAATATTAATATTCATTCTGGCCTGCCTTGAAATATATATACTCTTGACTGTATTCACAAGTTACTTCCATCAAAACTTGATGGAAAAGATCTTTAAAATTACTCAGGTTTTTAAAAATTTTCAAATAGCAATTCTCTTTAATCTTAATTGAATTTCTTAAGTAGATTTCTTCATGAAAATAAAATGAAGTGATTGACAAGAGGTTATTTTCGAGTTGGTTTTCTTATAATAAACTATTATGTAGTGGCATTCTTGAGTTTGGTTAAAGTAAACCAGTTGAACAGAATGTGAAGGTTGAATAAATAAAAGTTCCTTATCTCTCAAATTAATAAAGAAGAATCTGGAGCAGAGGAAAAGTAGGACAATCATAAAGGCTGATCTCTTTATTCAACCTAATATCTTGAAAGCTCAGAAAGGGGGCAGGGAGGCAGAGGGGAGCCATAAAAAATAAAGATCAGGACAACCTGGTTTGAAATGCCTCTCATATTTTTGTCCAAAAGCTTACAGAATGCCTCCTAACTATATACTTTAGCAAACATAGTTAAGAGTCCAAGCTTTACAGTCAGAGGACTAGAGGCAATGGTCTAATCATTTCAACCAATATACAACATTACACAAAATCTGAAACTGATATAAATTTCAAAAAGAAATTTGAATGACAATATAATACTGGACCAGGAGTCCAGAGACCTAGATTTCAGGCCCTATCTGTCTTGTCTTGTCTTACATCCTCCACCCCACTGTACTTTGACCTTTCATTCCAGCTATGCTGGACATTTTTGAGGTTCAGACATCAGTATGTGCCAGTGTGTACCCAATAAACATTAGCTATTATTATTATAATTCCCTACAGACACCATGTTACTTCTTGCTTCTAAGTCTTCACATCTGCTGTTCCCTTTGCCTAGAATGGCTTTAGTCTTTTCTTAGCTAACTCTGAAACTCAAGTTTTATCTCCCCTGATCCTCACTTGCAGATGGAGTTACTACCATAGTAGTCTGTGCATAAAATCACACAGCATTCACTACAAATGTAATGTAGATCACCACCTGTCTCTCACATTAAACTATATGCTGCTTAAGGGCAAAAACCATGTCTTCTTTTCTCAAGTCCAAAGTGCAACACATGGTAAAGAAACTAAAAACATTTGTAGAAAGATTAAAAGCATGCATGTGTCTACTAAACTAAACGACTTTTGGGATCCCTTCCACTCTGACAGTCTAGGAACCAAGTCTGAGTACTTGAAAGAAAGTTGGTACTATTTAAAAGAAATTAGGAAGTTAGAATAGAAGGAAAAGCTATTCTATAAAGACAGTTAACCTTAGTTTAACAATAGTTCAATTTGAAATGGTTAAAAGTCCAATAAAGATGACAGCACTTCTCATTTGAAGGCTCTAGGAGAAAAAAGGGGGGGAGGGGCAGAGAGAAAAAAGAAGCACTAAGACGACAGATTAGACAGATTTAGAAATCACCTTTATGAAAAGGTTGTTGAAGTCAAGCGTGGCTGAGATACATGGGTAAGTTCAAGATGTGTTTATCAGGATTTATTACAGTTATATTAGTTGAATACTATTATAAAGGAAGCACAGAGTAACAATTACTATTTATTACATACTACATGCCAGACACTGTCCTAAGTGCTTTTTACAAATTAATAAAACCCTTATAACAATTTTCTGAAATGAGTATATTTCTATTCCCATTTTATTAAGTGGAAATCTAGATCAAGCATGGTAAATAAAGAAATAGAAACTAAGACAAGGTACACAGCTCTAAGTAGTACCTTAATTCCCAACCTAACGCCACTATCTTGGCTAATTACTTCAAAAGTTATGCAAGTGAATATGCACATTAAATGTTATCTGTAGACTGAATAAAAATGTTTTATATTCATAAAGTAGGTGTAACTACTTTAAAATACATGCAGGTGCTGCAGTGAGTTACAAAATACAAATTCACCTAAGATAAATTGAATTCATAGCCAACTTCTATCCTGTATTTTTTTTCAAACTAATATTTAAAATGTGAGTATTGGCCAGGCTCCGTGGCTCACGCTTGTAATTCCAGAACTTTAGGAAGCCAAGGCAAGCAGATCACAAGGTCAGGAGTTCAAGACCAGCCTGTCCAATATGGTGAAACCCTATTTCTACTAAAAAATACAAAAACTAGCCAAGCATGGTGGTGTATGCCTACAGTCCCAGCTACCTGGGAGGCTGAGGCAGGAGAATTGCTTGAAGCCAGGAAGCAGAGGTTGCAGTGAGCCCAGATCACGCCACTGCACTCCAGCCTGGGCAACAGAGTGAGACTCTATCTCAAAATAAATAAATAAATAAATAAATAAATAAGTAAGTAAGTAAAATGTGAGTATCATATAGTGAGGTCTGTTAAATATTTCTGATGCTCAAAGGGAGAATGGGATCCTCCTCCTACCCCAGTAATTTCCACTTATAAGTATGTAGCTAACAGAAGTGCATACATGTGTTTGCTAAAAAACAAGTACTGGAATGTTCATAGCAACACTATTTATAATAGCCCCAAACTGGACACAACCCAAATTGCCTTCAACAATAGAATAAAAATTGGTATAGTAATATAAAGAAATACTATAGAACAATAAAAATAAATAATCTATAGCTACACCCAGAAAACATAGATTAATTTTACAAACATGATACTGAGCAAAAGAAGCCAGATATAAGAGTATATATGGAATGATTACAATGAGATAAAGTATAAAAACAAGCAAAATTAATCTATGCCATTAGAAGTCAGAGTAATGGTTACCTTTGAGGGAGGGGCAATAGGCAGTTACTATGAGAAGGTAATGAGGAGACCTCCAGGAGTGCTGGTTATACAGGAGTGCCTAGTTTATAAAAGTTTATCAAACTATCCACTTATGATATATCTCTGTGTGTGTGTGTGTGTGTGTGTGTGTGTGTGTGTGTGTGTCTGCCTGCATGTATAACACTTTAATAAGGTTTTTGTTGTTTTCTTTGAAGGGTCCTCCTACTCAGATGTTTGAAAAATAATGATATAGAAGAGATCAGGGATACAAATTCAAGTCACTCCAAATTTTAAAAACTTTGCTTTTTTCCTTTTACCAAACTGCTGCCTTCAAGATTATTTACTAGTCCACAGAAATGGCTGCACTAAACAAAATCAGCCATGATAAAAGTGATCAAAGAAGGTATTAAATAGAGCTGCTGAAGAAAAGATACCTAACTGGATTGATTTATGAAAAAAGTAATTAAGACCCTCACGCATTTTTTTAATCCCATAATAAAAAAGTATTAATATAGTATGGGAGACCACAGAAATTTTGAGGATCAGAAAATCTTAGATGTTTATCACCCAGTTAAACATCTCCATTTTAATGTCAGGAAAATGAAACCCAAAGAAATTAAGAAAATTGGCCAAAGTCACACATCTGGCTGGCAGTAGAGCCAGGACTAAAACTCAAGTTTAATCATTCATGTCTTTACTTAAATATTGTGCAAATACAATATTCTTAGAATATATATTCTACATATAATTTTTTTGTTTTGAGACAGGGTCTTACTCTGTTGCCAAGGCTGGAGTGCAGTGGCACAGTCATGACTCACTACAGCCTCAAATTCCCAGACTCAAGTGATTCTCCCATCTCAGCCTCCCAAGTGGCTGGGACTACAGGTACATGCCATCAGGCCTGGCTAATTTTTGTATTCTTTGTAGAGATACAGTTTGGCCACGTTGTCCAGGCTGGTCTTGAACTCCTGGGCTCAAGGGGTCTGCCCCTCAGCTCTCAAAGTTGTCAGGAATACAGGCATGAGCCACCAGGTCCAGCCATTCTTGGACTATTTTAGATGTAGAGGATAAACGTGTTTAAGTGAGTGGAGATAAGTAAGTATCATGTATTTTTTATAAGATAAATATAAAGTCTAATAAAAACAAAAAGAAACAAAGATTAACTTTGTCATTTGGACATAACAGAGCAAGTCTTTTCTTTTTGACACAAATATACACCTCAAATGATACGCTACATCTAACATTTATTAAGTGCTTTCTAGGCAGCAGGCAGTGTCCCCACTACTTTACATGCACGAAGTTATTCTCATTACAACCTGTGAGACAAGAGGCATACTATTACACACTCCATTTACAAAAGAGGAAACACTCAGCTCCTCTGGGCTCAGCTTTTACCCTGCTGTAATTTCTACCGGTCTGGGAACTTACGTATATATATTATGAAAAGAAAACCGTGATCCTTGGCTCTCAATCTTTAAGTGTGCCCCACAATCACATGAGGGAGCTTGCGACAAATACAGATTCCTACTGCAGAGATTTCAATTTTAGAGTATTTAGTTTCTAATACTCTCTCTAAAAAACCTTTCCGTTCTTTCTAAAAAACCTTTCCACTTCATAAGGAATCAAAGACACTAACCTCTCCATCACCTCAAATAAGGAAGGGATTCCTATGCACAGGTAAATTTAATCTAACTGTACACACAGATATTTTATTTAATGTTACTTGAGAGCCAATTCCACAACTACACTATCACCTATCACAGGGTCTCTTTTTTCCACAGTTCTGATCACCTATGGAAAAATCTAATTTTAAATGTATTAAAGGCAAATAAGCAATGAAACTGCCATATCGTACTTTTGACAATAAACCAATGAAAAGAAAATCCTGCCCGTTTGAAGAGAAAAAGTATTATCATCCCCCTGACAAGAATCCCAGAGTACAATACACATATTCACATGAAACATCAGTTTCCTCATCTATAAAACTGATTCTAATATCTATTCCATAAGGCTACTTTAGGAACCAATAATATATTCAAAAGGGCTGAAAAAATTGCCTCACACATTGTAAGAGATCAACAAACGTGAAGTACCATTATTCTGAAATAATAAGAATGCATTTATTATATCTAAGATTAAAGAAGATTAGTTAACCTTCCCTAAGCATCTAAATAGTATACCTCCCCATGCGCTCCTTTTGTACATCTCTTTATAGAAACTATTTGAAACCATTTAGGCACAGAACTTTAAATGTGTTGCTGATAAATTCATTCAACGACTATTTGTTATGTGCCACTCAAAGACCAACCAGCTTAGACTCTGAGGATATGGTGGGGTGGGGAGGGGGGCACCAAAAAGGCAACATTCTTACCACCAATGGAACTGAAGAGTCTACAACCAACACCAATTATTAAACATAAATATATAAGCTTTATATATTTGTTTTATACATTTTTATAAAATATGTTTTAAAATAAAACATAAGTCACACAAATATATGTTATGATATACACTGCAATGAAAAATAAAAGGTGATTAAAGATAACAATGGGAAACCTCATATGGAATGAAGTAGGGGTAGAGAACTTAACCTGAATACTGAAGGATGAGCAGCAGTTAGCCAGAGGTGTGGGTGTAAGAGCACTCCAGGCAGAGGAAAGAGCCATGTTTGAAGGCTTTGCAGCTGTAAAGAGTCCAGCCTGTTTAAGAAACTGAAATAAGGCCAATGTGGTTGCGGCTCAATGAACATGGAGAAGACTGTCCTGAAATGAAGTTGGACAGGTAAGGGCAGCTGTGAGATCCTGCAGAATCCTACAAGTTAGAGAAAGGATTGGGATTTTACCCTAAGTGCAACGGGAAATGAATTTTTTAAATGGGTATGGCGTAATAAACTTTGCATTTTTTTTTTTTTTTTTTTTTTGAGATGTAGTCTCGCTGTGTTGCCCAGGCTGGAGTGCAGTGGCACGATCTTGGCTCACTGCAAGCTCTGCCTCCTGGGTTCAAGTGATTCTCTTCCCTCAGCATCCCGATTTACTAGGATCACAGGTGTTCACCACCACACCCAGCTAAGTTTTGTTATTTTTAGTAGAGATGGAGTTTAACCATGTTTGCCGGGATGGTCTCGATCTCGACCTATTGATCCGCCCACCTCAGCCTCCCAAAGTGCTGGGATTACAGACGTGAGAGCCATCGCGCCCAGCCTAAACTTTGCAACTTCAAGAGCTCTCTCTAGGAACTGTGTGAAGAATATATTGGGACTGTACAAGAAACAAAACAGAAATTCCTGTCAGGAGGTCTATTCCAGATGGGAGATGGTGGTGGCTTAAAGTAATGGCAGAACAGATGATGAGAAGACCATGTGAAGTTAAATGGACACAACTTGAGTTTTATAATAAGTTTGAATTTAGCTTCTATTTCCAAATTCCTCAGAGGTCAATGCTTAAAATCCTCAGCTAAAGCTAACCTAGGCAGATCTCTTGATAAAAGCTCAGAAGTTAATTGACTATGATGAGATACCATTTCACACCCGCTAGGATAGTTATATTCAAAATACAGTGACAATAGTTAATGTGGGTGTAGAGAAAGTGGAACCCCCACACATCGCTGGTGGGAATATAAACTGGTGTAGCTGCTATAAAAAACAGTCTGGTGGTTTCTCAAAATATTAAACACAGAGTTAACATATAACCCAGCAAAATCCCTCCTCTGAGTATATACCCAACAGAAATGAAAGTAAGTCCACACAAAATCTTGTACATGAATGATAATAGCAACATTTTTTGCAACAGTCAAAAAGTGGCAACAACCCAAGTGTCCATCAACTCATTATTAGACAAATAAACTATAGCACAGTAGTTCCCCCTCATCTACAGGAAATATGTTCTAAGACCCCCAGTGGATGTCTGAAATCATGGATAGTACAGGACCCTATATACGCTGTGGTTTTTCCTATACATACATACCTATGACGAAATTTAATTTATAAATTAGGTACAGTAAGAAATTAACAACATTCAACAATAAAACAGAACAATTATAACAATACAGTATTTATAAAAAGGTATGTGAACATGCTCTCCCACTCAAAATATCTTAGTGTATTGTACTCACACTTCTTGTGATCTGTGAACTTACAGCCCAGACAGGTACTAGGTAACTAAGTAGCCAGCCATCTGCAGCATGGATATGCCGGACAAAGGAATGATTCATTTACTGGGTAAGGAGGAGAGAGCAAGAAGGTGTGAAACTTCATCACACCACTCAGATCAGCACAAAGTTTAAAACTTATGAATTATTTCTGGAATTTTCCATTTAATATTTTCAGATCTCAGTTGACCCAGAGGTAACTGAAACCACAGAATGTGAAACTACAAATAAGAAAGGACCATACAATGGTCCATATATCCATACAATGGAATATTATTCAGTCATAAAGTGGAATGCAGTACTGGTACATACTACAATATTGATAAACCTTAAAAACATTATGCTAGAAGCTAGACACAAACACCATGTCTTATGATCCCATTTATTAAAAAGTCCACAATAGACAAAGCCATAGAGACAGAAAGTACATTCGAAGCTGCCTAGGGTTGGGGGTAAAGATGAGAACTGATGGCAAATGAGTTAAGAGGTTTCTTTGGGGGATGATGAAAATGTCCTAAAGTTAGACTGAAGTGATGGTTGTACAACGCTGTGACAAATAAAACCACTGAATTGTACACTTTAAATGGGTTAATTTTATGGTATGTAAAATTTATCTCAAAAAAAAATTTTTAAGAGTCAACTGAGAGTAAATGTGATCTTTTCCTTTAACAAAAAGTAAATAAATCTAACTTTATTTCCCTAATAATCCTCAGAGAATGTGTTAAGATTTCTTTGCAAAGCATGTTCCTAAGAAGTGTTTAATACATTAACTATTTTAAATAAAATATTTAGGCACTGCTTTTAGTGGTTGTTTTTTGTTTTCTTCCCCCTCTTAGCTATCTCCTACAGGAAGGAGGTTGGGGTTTTTTGTTTTGTTTTGTTTTGTTTTCCCAGAAACGGAGACTTGCTCTGTCATCCAGGCTGGAGTGCACTGGTGCGATCTCAGTTCACTGCAATCATCGTCTCTGGGGTTCAAGGGATTCTCCTGCCTCAGCCTCCTGAGTAGCTGGGATTAGAGGTGCCTGCCACCACACCTGGCTAATTTTTGCATTTTTAGTACAGGTGGGGTTTCATCATCTTGGCCAGGCTGTTCTTGAACTCCTGACCTCATGATCTGCCTGCCTCAGCCTCCCGAAGTGCTGAGATTACAGCTGTGAGCCACTGTGTCCAGTCAGGAAGGATGTTTTTAAACAGTAGTGAGCATCTTAGTCGTGAAACCAAAAAAATACATATATCCAGGATCCAAAGATTCTGATTCAGCAGGCCTGGAATAAAAGCCTGGCCTTTGTATAAGGGCAATATGTGATCAGGTGGGCACTCCTAATAGGGTTTATTGATTTAAAGAAACTTGATGGTAAATTAAGACTTGTACAAAGAGCTATCAGTCTGCAATACACTTAATTACTCTAAATCTTATTTCATAAATTCAGACTTCCACTTAATAAAAAGCAAGACCCCCTGCTGCTTTTCCTATTTTGCTTTAATCCTTATTTATGACTGGCATTTGAATGCCAATCTCCACAACTTGAGAGCCTAACTGCTCCCATCATTTTGTAAATGAAGCCTAAGCATTTTAATTAAGATCTACATCTCCTAAAAGAGGGGAAAACACACTCAAAGAAAATGATGCAAATTTGTTAGAAATGTGAACGACTCCACTATGATATATTTATTTTATTTGCTTTCAAAATAAACAGAAAACCCATTACTATGAGGTCTCTATATGCAAGCCTGGAGCCTGAAAGTCTGAAATCCTGCTTGCCCCTAATCATCTCCCACCCCGTGCCTGTGATCGCCATTGTCCCTAATCGCCCAGCAGAGCTTCCCTGGACAATCTCCTCACCCAACCCTGCCATCTTAACTGTTATTATGGTAATACTCTTATCCCACCCACCATTGTAACTCAACTTATGGTAATGGATACTCCTTGCCCCCTGCCCCCACCACTGTAACTGATCTTATGCTGTAACTTTCCACTGCACACCCCAAACCTAAAACCAACTCCTATCCCACCGCCCTTTGCTAATGCCCTTTTTGGCCTTAGCCCACCTGCACCCAGATGAATAAACAGCCATGTTGCTCACACAAAGCCTGTTTGGGGGGGTCTCTTCATTCAAAGCGCACGTTTTCAACAATTACAAAGTTAGAATGCATCTGAGAAGCAAAATTAACCTGGCCTAAGAGAAAATGAAGTATGCAACAACTTTTGTCAAAAAACAAGAACAACTGTTGAATCTAACCTCTAGGCTCAACATAAACACTCAGGGACTGAGTTTGGAATTCAGAAACATTAAGTCAATCTGGTGCCAATTCTCATGAAGGCAGCTTTGATCACCAGAAAGAGCAATCAGAAGACTCAGCACATGCTCTCCTTTTGTCATGTGACCTTGAGCAAATTACTATACTAACCTTTCTAAATCCTATTTTCATCCAATTTCAAAAACAAATCATATGACAGTTTTGAGAAGTAATGAGAATGTCTGTGAAAGTGACACAAATTAAAGTATTATTAGAATTATTGAGAAGGCTACAGTCTACAGTTCAGATGTTTCAACTTCAAAACTGAAAATTTTAAGAAATGAGTCCTTTCTCCAAACATCAACAAAAAGCCAGTATATGGAACTCCTCAAATCATTTGAAGATATTAATATTTTGTCTTTAATTTCAGTCTCAAAACTGCAGTTCTCTGTAACTCTATCCCCCTTTTTTTCTAGCTCCCATATGTACTATACATTAACCCTGAAATTGGCAGCAGGGGACAGTACTGCATATATATAGATTCTCTTTTTCAGCAAAGAACTTCAACTCCAAAGAGAAACAACACAGACGAGACAAATTTTCATTAAGAATAAAAACACAATTTCCTCCCTGGTAAATTGAGGAAGGGGCTTTTTCAGCTCTAATATTCCACAATCTATGGATCCTTTCATTCCTTGGCTCCTCATACCAAAATCTGTTAAAACAAATGAAAACAAAATGGTTCTTTTGTTCATACTGTAAGGAATATCACCGAGTTTAAAATGAGGAAACTGAAAATCGAATGCCAATTTATTAAGCTCCCGGGCAAGGTTCTGTGGTCCAGGAAAGAGGGCCAGAGAAGTCGCGCTCAACTTCTCAGGGAAAGGAGTTTTATAGGGGTCAGAGGCCATTGGGTGGACATTGGGAGACAAAGCATAGGGCAATTGATTGGGTATGAGGAAACAGAGCTTGGACGGGGCGAGCTGCTACTGGTAGGTAGGCGGGATTTTCAGTGCGCAGGCATTAGAGGCAATTGATTGGATATTGGGAAACAAAGCATGGGGCAATCGACTGGATATTGGGAAGCAGGGTTTTTCATATTTTGGCGGGGTTTTTCGGCGGGCTAGGTGCCAAGTGCAGATTTGGGTGGGGACTGCAGAAGTGGGCGTTAGGGAAGCTACGCGACGGAGCTCAGGTAAGCGCAGAATGGTGACATAGTTTCCAGGCTTAGGGAGGGATGGGCGTGTCCAAGCTCCTGGCGAGGCAACCAGTCTTACACATACTACTAACTTTTGTGTTGGTTCAAGATTAAAAGAAATCAAATAGAGGCTTTCAGGGTAATAAAACAGTTAATTCACAAGGATGGGAAAAATCCCATCTACTTAATTATTTATTAGTGAAATTAAAACACAAATATTATCTACAGAAGATACCACTCCAATTAGTGAAGACAGTAAACAAAAATACATAGTATTACAGCAAACAGAAAAATCAATTAATGTAAATCTGACACAAAAAGGATTGGGTAGACAAATTCTGGACTCTGAAAACATATTTTGCTTTCCTTCCCTAACACAGCCATGGCTCAGGGTCCCAAGAAGCAACTGAAGCAGGCAGCATCTCCAAAGCATTTGATGCTGGATAAACTGACTGGTGTGTTTGCTCCTCGTCCATCCACAGGTCCCCCCCAAGTTGAGAGAATGTCTCCCTCTCATCATTTTCCTAAGGAACAGATTTAAGTATGGCCTGACAGGAGATGAAGCAAAGATGATTTGCATGCAGCGGTTCATTAAGATCGATGGCAAGGTCCAAATTGATATAACCTACCCTGCTGGATTCATGGATGTCATCAGCATTTACAAGACCAGAGAGAATTTCTGTCTGATCTGTCACTAAGGGTTACTTGCTGTACATCGTATTACACCTGAGGAGGCCAACTACAAGTTGTGCAAAGTGAGAAAAAATATTTGTGGGCACAAAAGGAATCCCTCATCTGGTGACTCATGATGCTTGTACCATCCGCTACTCTGATCCCCTCATCAAGGTGAATGATACCATTCAGACTGATTTAGAGACTGGCAAGATTACTGTTTTCATAAAGTTCGACATTGGCAACCTGTGTATGGTGACTGGAGGCGCTAACCTGGGAAGAATTGGTGTGATTATCAACAGAGATGCACCCTGATCTTTCGAGGTGGTTCACATGAAACACGCCAATGGCAACGGCTTTGCCACACGACTTTCCAACATTTTTGTTATTGGCAGGGGAAACAAACCATGGATTTCTCTTCCCCGAGGAAAGGGTATCCGCATAACCACTGCTAAAGAGAGAGCTAAAAGACTGGCAGCCAAACAGAGCAGTGGGTGAAATGGTCCCTGGGTGACATGTCAGATCTTTGTCCCTGGGTGATATGTAATTAAAGATACTGTGGCATGATTAAAAAAAATTCATCTGAGAGCTAAAATGTAATAATATTATAAACAGAATTGTATCGCCATTATAAATCCCAAACTGACTAGACTGAAATTCTTTCAAGCTTGAAAATTCCTTAGATTCCAAAAGAACAGTATCAGTTTTAAAACTAGTTAAGAAACAGGCCTGTAAACCCAGAACTTTGGGAGGCCAAGGCGGGCGGATCACCTGAAGTCAGGAGTTCAAGACCAGCCTGACCAACATGGAGAAACCCTGTCTCTACTAAAAATACAAAATTAGCGGGATGTGGTGGCACACACCTGTAATTCCAGCTACTTAGAAGGCTGGGGCAGGAGATTCACTCGAACCCGGGAGGCAGAGGTTGCAGTGAGCCAAGATGGTGCCGCTGCACTCCAGCATGGACTACAGACCAAGACTGTGTCTCAAAAAATATATATAAGTAAAATTTTTAAAAGGAGAAGATAAAAGGAAAGGAAGAGAAAGATGATACAAAAAGGTGCAGGCAGTGGTGGGAAGCAGGAGGGGAGGGCAAGGAAGATAAGCATATTCCCACCTTTGAACCTTGGCACTAGCTTATTTCCTCTAACTGGAGGAAACACTCTTCCCCAAGCTGCTGTTCCAACTAGAGGCTTTCAAAATGTTAACCAAAACCCACACTAAGAAAGGTATTCTAGGGAGGGATCCAAGATGGCCGATTAGGAGCAGCTAAGGATTGCAGCTCCCAGCGAAAGCGCGTAGGGTGAGTGGACGCCGCATTTCCAGACAGATTTTTATTGCCCACAGACCAGGAGATTCCCAGGCGGAGAAGCCCCATGGGTCGCCAGCACGTCAGGTTTGGCCAGCGCCGCTGTTTTGGCCAACGCGGCAGTCTTCGCCGGCACAGCTATTTTGCCGGCGCCCCTACGCAGCAGTTCTCTGTATAAAATGCACAGGTCCGGACACCGTTTTAGCTGGCGACTGGAGCTCCTGGCAGACAGAGTCACCCATTCAACTGATTAAAAAGGGGACTGAAACAGGGAGCCAGGCCAGGAGATTTTGGGACAAAAAAGCGCCATGAATCTCAGCGCAGCTGTTTCAAATGGTGCAATGGGTTACCGCACGGGAAATCACACAGCTCCCGGTGCCTTTTCAACAGGCGACTGGAAAACCTGGGAGACAGAGTCAACCGTTTAAAAAAAAAAAAAAAGTGGGGGCTGAGAGGCAGGGAGCCAGGTGATCAGGCTCGGCTGGTCCCACCCCCACAAAAAAACAGGAATCGGAAACTCTCTGGATTGAGAGTTTCACAGCAAGCACAGCTGAACCCCGGGCGGTCCAGCTCTGTGGGGGAGGGGTGTCCGCCATTACCAAGGCAGACCACCACTACGGAGGTCGTTTGCCATTGCTGAGGCAGCCTGCCATTACAGAGAGTCCACCATTGCCGAGGCAGCCCGCCATTACAGACAGACTCCACCATTATACAGGTGGGCCGCCATTGTCGAGGCAGTTGTAACTACACCAGTATAAACAGGACTGCAGGGAAGTTCACACGGCAGCTGGGCGGAGCCCACAGCAGCTCAGCAAAGCCTCTGCAGGCACACAGTGACTAGACTGCCTCCTCGCTGGGCAGGGCAGCCCTGAAAAAAGACAGCAGCACAACAGAAACTCATAAATAAAGCCCTAACTCCCCGGGACAGAGCACCTGGGGAAAAAAAAAAAAGGAGGGATTTCTGAGTTCTGCTGCCAACAAATTTAAATGTACCTGCCCAGCAGCTCTGAATGAACAACAGAGCTCACAGCTCAGCACTTGAGCTCCTATAAAAGACAGACTGTTTCCTCAAGCAGCTCCCTGACCCCCGTATATCCAAAGAGTCACCTCATAACAGAGAGCTCAGACTGACATCTGGCGGGTATCTTTCTGGGACAAAGATAGCAGAAGAAGAAACTGGCAACAACCCTTACTGTTCTGCAGCTGCTCCAGGTGATCCCCAGGCAAGTAGGGCCTGGAGTGGATATCAGCAGTCCTACAGCAGAGGAGCCAGACTACTAGAAGGAAAACTAAGAAATAGAAATAACTTCATCATCAACAAACTGAACATCCACTCAGAGACCCAATCTGAAAGTCAACAACTACAAAGACGACAGGTGGATAAATACACAAAGATGGGAAGGAACCAGTGCAAAAAGGATGAAAACACCCGAAACCGGAATGTCTCTCCTCCTACAAGGGATCACAACTCCTCACTAGCAAGGGAACAAGGCTGGATGGAGAATCAGTGTGATGAATTGACAGAATCAAGCTTCAGAAGGTGGGTAATAAGAAACTTCGCTGAGCTAAAAGAACATGTTCTAACCTAATGCAAAGAAACTAAGAACCTTGAAAAAAGATTTGATGAAATGCTAACGAGAATAAACAATCTTAGAGAGGAATATAAGTTAACTGATGGAGCTAAAAAACACAACACAAGAACTTCGCGAAGCATACACAAGTTTCACCAGCCAAATTGACAAGCAGAAGAAAGGATATCAGAGGTCAAAGATCAACTCAATGAAATAAAACGAGAAGGCAAAATTAGAGAAAAAAGGGTAAAAAGGAATGAACAAAGTCTCCAAGAAATATGGGACTATGTGAAAAGACCTAATCTATGTTTGATAGGTATACCTGAATGTGACAGAGAGAATGAATCCAAGCTGGAAATTACTCTTCAGGATATTATCCAGGAAAACTTCCCCAAGCTAGCAAGGCAGGCCAATATCCAAGTCCAGGTAATACAGAGACCAAGACAAAGATACTCCTCAAGAAGAGTAACCCCAAGGCACATAATGTGCAGAAAGCAGAAACTGGATCCCTTCCTGACACTAAAATTAACTCCAGATGGATTAAAGACTTAAACATAAAACCTAAAACCATAAAAACCCTAGAAGAAAATCTAGGCAAAACCATTCAGGACATAGGCATAGGCAAGGACTTCATGACTAAAACACCAAAAGCATTGGCAACAAAAGCCAAAATAGACAAATGAGACCTAATCAAACTCCACAGCTTCTGCACGGCAAAAGAAATAGTCATTAGAGTGAATCGGCAACAAACGGAATGGGAAAAAATTTTTGCAGTCTACCCATCTGACAAAGAGCTGATATCCAGAATCTACAAAGAACTAAAACAGGTTTACAAGAAAAAAAACAAACAACCCCATTCAAAAGCGGGCAAAGGATATGAACAGACGCTTTACAAAAGACATACATGAGGCCAACAAACATACGAAAAAATGCTCATCATCACTGGTCATTAGAGAAATGCAAATCAAAACTACACTGAGATACCATCTCACGCCAGTTAGAATAGCGATCCTTAAAAAATCTGGAGACAACAGATGCTGGAGAGGATGTGGATAAAGAGGAACGCTTTTACACTGTTGGTGGGAGTGTAGATTAGTTCAACGATTGTGGAAGACAGTGTGGCGATTCCTCAAGGACCTAGAAATAGAAATTCCATTTGACCCAGCAAGCCCATTACTGGGTATATATCCAAAGGATTATAAAAATCATTCTACTATAAGGACACATGCACAGAAATGTTCACTGCAGCACTGTCTACAATAGCAAAGACCTAGAACCAACCCAAATGCCCATCGATTACAGACTGGACAGGGAAAATTGTGGCACATATACACCATGGAATATTATGCAGCCATCAAAAATGATGAGTTCCTCTCCTTTGTAGGGACATGGATGAACCTGGAAACCATCATTCTGAGCAAACTGACACAAGAAGAGAAAATCAAACATCGCATGTTCTCACTCATAGGTGGGTGTTGAACAATGAGAACACATGGACACAGGGAGGGGAGCATCACACACTGGGGTCTGTGGGGGAAATAGGGGAGGGCCAGCGGGGGGGGCGGAGTCGGGGAGAGAGAGCA
>PVKV010023393.1:0-33367 GCA_004027835.1 Alouatta palliata | reverse complement strand
ATATGAACAGACACTTTACAAAAGAAGACATACATGAAGCCAACAAACATATGAAAAAATGCTCATCATCACTGGTCATTAGAGAAATGCAAATCAAAACTACATTGAGATACCACCTCACGCCAGTTAGAATGGCGATCATTAAAAAATCTGGAGACAACAGATGCTGGAGAGGATGTGGAGAAATAGGAACACTCTTGTTCCCATTTTATAGCTGTGGTTAAGCACCTTATTTAAGGTCACTCAGCTAGAAGTCAGAGACAGGAGTTGAACCCAGACATTCTTACTCCAGAGTCTTTAGTCCTATTCTATTCTCACTTCATTATCATAGTTTCAGTGACAGCCAAAATGATTCCTCATGGAATAACAAAGGGAGAGGCAGTGTGGTTACTCCCGGTGTGAGTTTGAACAGCATGACAAAAGGAGGGGCTCTAGAGAAATTCCTGTGGGTAAGGTACAAATTTCTGTCTGTAATGTTTACTAGATCTAGGAATTTACACAAATGATATAAACGTCAAAAATGCATCATCATGTATATCCATATAAAGCAATTAGGGGATGTGAAATGTGGCTTAACAACTTCACAGATTGTCATTTGGGGTTCATACTGGGATCCCCAAATAAAGAAAAATAATAGCTAAAGACAGCTTATCTCAAATTTAATTTATTTGCGTGACACATTTAGGGTGCTTTCTAGTTATTTTAAAGCTCATGGTTAAGTTAATAATACCCTCAGAGAATGAGAATCAGCTGTCCTGTGACAGTTGTATTTTCTAATAATTATGTAAAATTACATAATAAGCTTTCCATGAAGGAAAAACAGCCTACTTTGAAACAGAAAACCCAGGAGCAAATTTATCATAAAGAGGTTTATTAAACTTGTAAACCCCTCTTCCTATTATCTATTTAAACACTTCTAACTATTAAACATTAAAGCACACACATTTTGCTTCTGTCCTGAAATATATTTCCTCCTTCAATTTCTTAAATGACATAATTGGGATAAATAAATTTCAGTTTACTCATGAAGACCTTATAAATTAAAGTATCTACTCTTGATGATATGATCTAAAATTTGGAATATAATAACTGATGGTATCCAAAATGAATCACAAGATGAATACAAATATTTTATATTTTCAGAAATAAATTTCAGCTCTGATTATTATTAAAATTAGCATTACTCTTGTCAGCGAAATTTATAAAAGATTAAAAGGATTAGAGAAAGGACTTTCAGAGAAGACGTGAAATGATTTTTAAGTTAATTCAATAGATCACTAAGTTAGACACACATATATGAATAGGGACAGTCATGATGTGTTATGTATAAATTTGCTTGTTTCAATCACTGCAGCTCAAAGAATGGTCTAATAAAGAAGACAAATCATATTACTTAAGAGGGTGGAGATCTCTCAAATGACAATAGGATGATTCTCTTCTATCTAAAAAAATGAACGCTGAGAGGCAGTATATTCAAAACTTACAAAA
Source organism: Alouatta palliata (assembly GCA_004027835.1). NCBI lineage: Eukaryota > Metazoa > Chordata > Mammalia > Primates > Atelidae > Alouatta > Alouatta palliata. Next base: position 31,879 of record PVKV010023393.1, on the reverse strand, counting down.
ATCCAAATATTTGGATAGGGGGTTCACGAATGTGTTCATTAAATCTTAGAATTAGGGACCTTTCATTGAAAGTAGTTTAAGGGTATGTAAAATAAAGCATAGCTTTATACAATATGTACAACTCTTACAGAACTAATTATCTATCACAACAGAATATGAAAGAGATTATATGTTTAGGGAAAAATATGAATATTCAGGCCTTGATATCATGGATGGCAACAATAAAGTCTACAAAGTCACTTAGAGACTCCATAAATCACAGTAGCAAATGGAATCAATTAGTGATATGACCCAAAATGCTCTTTGTAGGCTTCAATGCACAGGAAACAACATATCAGATTATGTTACATTTTAACTCTAAAGGATGCATTTTGTGTACCAACAAATTACTTGTTTTCCTTGTAGTACTGGAGATAGATATGCCACAGAAATAGGAAAAGGATAAGAAGGAGAAGAACAGAATATTACTTATGCCTGCTAATGCTACCTGCTGGGTTAGACTAGATATAATTCCTGAAGAATATTGAAGTTCAGAAGTTAGTACTACACAGAACATAACTTGTGCATGATTATTTCCTCTAATGCATATTTTAGAAACCAGTAAATATTTTTTGAGAAGAAAAAGAAAAAAATTTTGGAAATAATAACGTCTGAGAATTTTCCAGAACTAATGAGAGACACTAAACCACAAATCTATGAAGACTAGAGAACTGATGTAGGATAAATACAAGAAACAAAAACAACAACAACAAAAATAATACAAAGAAACAAAATTATACCTAAGAATAACAAACTGCAGAAAGTCAAAGAAAAAATTTGAAAAACACTGGGCTGAAGGAACCTTATCTAGAGAGGAACAGGAATTATATGTGCCTTCTCTTCAGAAATCATGCAAGCAAGAAGAGGGTGGAAGAAAATACTTAAAGATGTTTTAATTCTTTTGAAAGAATAAAACCACCCATTTAGAATTCTGTATTCAGCAAAATTTCTGCTTCACTTTTAAAGGATAATTAAGAATTTCTCAGACAAACAAAACAGGAAATTTGTTGCTGGCTTCAGAGAGACAAAAAATGATATAGGTCACAAACTAAAATATTTATTAAGAAGAATGTTAGAGAAGGTACATATGAAATCTTTTTTTAAGTTCTTAACTTATCTACAGTATATTCAAATAATACTAGCAACAATGTATTTGGTGATTACAGCTTATGGATAAGTGAAGTGAATGACTGCAATGCTTTAAGGGATGGGAGAAAGAGATTAGGAATACTCTGTTATAAGTATTATAAGTACATGGATTAATTGTAAATATATATTGCAAGCTCTGGGGCAACCACTAAAAGAAGTTATAATTGATATGCTAAGAGAGAATAAAAAATGGAATCATTATAAAATGATCAATTAAAACCAGAGAAGGCAGAAAACTAGAGGAATATAAAAAATAAAACAAAAATAGGGCAACAATTATAGGAAACAACCACAATTATAGAAACAACTCAACAATATTAATAATCACTTTAAATGTAAATAGCCCAAAATATACTAGAGACAGAGAGTGTCTAAGTGGATTTAAAAAAAAGAAAAAAAAAAAAAGCAAGACCCAACTACATGTTAGGTACAAAAACCCACTTTAAATATGAAGATATACATATAGGTTAAAAATAAAAGGTTGGAGAAAAACATACACACTAACAGAAATCAAAAGAAAGCTAGAGTAGCTCTATAAATTTCAGATAAAGTAGACTTTAGAGCAAGGAAAATTATCAGCAGTATCTTACCTGAGCTCTGATACTGAACAACAAAGTTTTTTAAAAAAGAATAAAAAACAAAAAAATCATCAGCAATAGAGGGCATTATATAATGATAGAGGGTTAACTATCAAGAAGACACAACTATTCCTAATATGTATGATGCACCTAACAACTGAGTGTCAAAATGTATGAGGTAAAAACTTACAGAATTGCAATGAGAATATTCAAATTCACTGTTATACTTGGAGACTTCGATACCTGTCTATCAGTAATTAACATAACCAGCAGGAAGAATATTGGTAAAGACATAACTGAACTGAGCAGCACCATCAATCTAATTGATTTATAGAATACTTCATCTATCCACAGTAGAACACATGTTCTCAAGTTCACAGGGAACATTTTACCAAGATAAGCAATATTCTGGCCTACAAAACATGCCTTAACAAATTTAAAAGAATAGATAGCATACAAAGTATGTTCTTAAACCACAGTGGAATTGAACTAGAACTCATTAACAAAAAGACAGCTGAAGCATTTTGTGTTATTTATTGTCAGGCCTCCAAGTGCAAGCCTGGACCCAGAAAGTCTGAAGTCCTGCCTGCCTCAGCTAATCAGCCCCACTGTCCGGCCATTATCCATAATCGCCCAGTGGACCTTCCCTGGACATTAAGCTTTTCACCCTACCCTGCCATCTTCACTGTTCTTGCTCTGTGAATATCCCTCCACCCCACGCTACCATCTTAACTATTCTTATGCCTTACCCCGCCTGCCATTGTAACTGAACTTATGGTAATGTATATATTCCTTACCCCTACCTCCACCACTGTAACTGATCTTACGCCATAACACTCCTGTCCCTTCCCAAAAGATTTGCCCCAACCTATAAAACCAACTCCTATCGCACTGCCCTTTGCTGGGAGTGAGGGGGAGGGAGGGGAGTCTCTTCATTCAAAGCGCACATTTTAACATTTATAACATGAGAATCAAAGATGTGTCAAGAAATAAAAAATATTTTAAACTAAATGAAAACAAAACATTAAAATTTGTGGAATGTTGCAAAAGCGGTACTTAAATGGAATTTCATAGCACTGAATACACATAATAAAAAGGAAGAGAACGCTAAACCCAATTATCTAAGCTTTCACATTAGCAAACTAAAAAAAGTACAAATTAAATCCAAAGTAAGCAGAAGAAATCAATGAAATTGAAAACAGAAAAACAACAGAGAAAATTAACAAACTGAAAAGCTAGTTCTTTGAAAATATCAGTAAAAATTAATAAACCCTTAGTGAGGGTAACCAGAAAAGAAGGAGAGAAGACTCAAATTACTAATATTAGAAATAAAAGATGGGCCACAACAACTAATCACATGGACATTAAAACAATAAAGGAATATTATGGAAAACACTGTACTCGCAAATTTGATAGCTAACATGAATTGAACCAATTTCTTAAAAGACCCAATCTACCAAAACTCACACAAGGAGAATTTGGTAATCTGAACAGGTCTCTATATTGATGAAAGAAACTGAATAAACAATAATTTTCTAAAACAGAAAGCACCACACTCATAAAGTTTCACTGGTGAATTCTACCAAACATTTAAGGAACAAATGATGCCATTTCTGTGTAATCTCTTTCAGAAAACAGAAACAGAGGGAATACTTCCTAAACCATTCTATGAGGCTAACATTACACTAATACCAAAACCACATAATGACATCACAAGAAAGGAAACAGACTAATAGCTCTCAAGGCAGATGCAAAATCTTCAACAAAATATTAGCAAATAAAACCTAACAATGTATAAAAAGAATTATACACCATGACCCATTGGAATTTATTTCAGAATCTAATACTGGTTCATCACTGAAAAGTCAATTAAGATAGTCCATCGAATCAACAGACTAAGGAAGAGAAACAATTTAATAATATCAACAGATGCAAGAAAAGTGTTTCACAAAATCCAACACCTATTCATGATTAAAAATTCAGCAAGAACAACTTCCTTGATTTGATAAAAAAACATCTACAAACAACCTACAGCTAACTACATAATGGTGAGAAACTTGATACCTTTCTCCTAAGTTGGAAACAACACAAGGATGGCCCCTCTCACCATTCCTACGCAACACTAAAAACAAAAGAGGCCAGTCAGTAGTGGAAGTCAATGCAATAAGACAAAAGAAAGAAATACAAGGTATACAGATTGGGAAGGAAGACATAAAACTATGTTTTTTCACAGATGACATGGTCATTTATGTAGGAAATCCCAAGAATTGGCACCCTCACACCCGCTCCCCCGCCAAAAAAAAAAAAACAAAAAACAGCAGAAAAACCCTGCTGGAACTAACAAGTAATTATATCAAGATTGTAGGATACAAGGTTGATATACAAAAGTCAAATGTGGCTGGGTGTGGTGGCTCACGCCTGTAATCCCAGCACTTTGGGAGGCTGAGATGGGTGGATCACCTGAGGCCAGGAGTTCGAGACCAGCCTGGCCAACATGGTGAAACCCCGTCTCTACTAAAAATACAAAAATCAGCCAGGTGTGGTGGCACACATCTCCCAGCTACTCAGGAGGCTGAGGCAGGAGAATTGGTTTGAACCTGGGAGGGAGGTTGCAGTGAGGCGATATTGCATCACTATACTCCAGTCTGGGCAACAGAGCAAGACTTCTGTCTCAAAAAAAGTCAAATGCTTTCATATATACCACCAATGGGCAATGAGAATTTGAAATTTAAAACACACCACCATTTACATTAATGAGAGCGGAGGGGGAGGAAGGGATGACAGAAGTTAGTTTGTCTAATAAAATAGGTTATGAGCTCTATAAGAGGAAACCTATAAAACTAAAGAGAGAAATCAAAGAAAATCTAAATAAAGAGCTATTACAGGTTCATGGATAGAAGACTCAGTATTGTCAATATGTCAGTTTTCCTCAACTCTATATATAAATTAATCACAATCACAATTGAAATCTTGACAAGTTACTTTGTGACTATCAACAAATTGATTCTAAAGTTTATATGGAAAGGCAAAACACCCAAAACAGTTAATATAACATTGAAGAACAACAAAGTAGGAAGACTGACATACCTGACTTTCAAGACTTCTTTGAAGATTACTTTATATATAAAGTAATGAAGACAGTGTGGTATTGGCAAACAGACAAATAGATGAATGGAACAGAAGATCCCAGAAAAAGACCCAAACGGAGATAGTCAACTGATCATTAAGAATGGAGCAAAGGCAATCCAACAGAGAAAGGATAATCTTTCAACAAATGGTGCTGGAAAAATTAGACCTCTACATGCAAAAACAACAAACAAAAGCAGGGTATAAAATCTAGATACTGACCTTATACCTTTCACAAAAATGAACTCAAAATGGACCACAGACCTAAATGTAAAATCCAAAACTATAACACTTCTACATGATAACACAGGATATTATTTAGGTGACTGTGGGTTTGGCAATGAGTTTTTAGATAAAACACCAAATACACAATCCATAAAAGAAAAAAATTGAGAAGTTGAACTTCAGTGAAGTTAAAAACCTCTGCTTGGCCGGGCGCCGTGGCTCCTGCCTGTAATCCCAGCACTTTGGGAGGCTAAGGTGGGCAGATCATGAGGTCAGGAGTTTGAGACCAGCCTGGCCAATACAGTGAAACCCCGTCTCTACTAAAAATACAAAAATTAGCCGGGTATGGTGGCACACACCTGTAGTCCCAACTACTTGGGAGGCTGAGGCAGAAGAATCGCTTGAGCCTGGGAGGTGGAGGTTGCAGTGAGCCGAGATTGTGCTACTGCATTCCAGCTTAGGCGAACTGGGTGAGATTCTGTCTCAAAAAAAAACCACACACACACACACACACACACACACACACACACACACCAACAAACCTCTGCTCTATTCTGCTCTATGAGACGTAAGAAAATGAAATGAAAACCCACAGATGAAAGAACTTGTATCCAACTCAACTTTATATATAAATAAAACTCTTACAACCAAAATACATTAAAAACTCTTTCTCTCCAAAGTAAAAAAAAAAAACCCTTAAAACTCAATAGTAAGAAAGCTAACAACCCAATTATAAAATGGGCAAAAGAGCTGAGCAGACATCTCACCAAAGAAGATGTACAGATGACAAATAAGCATATGAAATGATGCTCAACACTGTATACCACCAGTGAATTGCAAATTAAAACAGAACACTACCACATACCTATCAGAATGGCTAAAATCTGAAAAGGTGAGACCACCAAATGCTGGGGAGGACGTGAAGAAACAGGAACTCTTACTCTTTGCTTGTGGGAATGCCAAATGGTATAACCACTGTTGTGGACTGAATGTCCTTCCTCTCCCCTCAAATTGATATGCTGAAGTCCCAACTTCCAATGTGATGGTATTAGGAGATGAGGCTTTTGGGAGGTAATTAAGTTTACATGAGGTAATGAGGGATAAAGCTCCCATGATGGAACTGGTGGTCTTCGAAGAAGAGATACGGATTTTCTCTCTCCATCATGTGAGGGTAAAAGCCAGGAAGAAGGTCCTCATCAAGAACTGAATCTGGTGGCCCCTTGATGTTGGACTTTCAAGCCTCCAAAACTGTCTGTTGTTTAAATCACCCAGTTTATATTTTGCTATAGCAGCCTAGACAGACAATCATTTTGGAAGATAATCTGGCAGTTTCTTACAAAGCTAAACACAGTCTTGCCATATGATCCAGCAATCTCACTGCTATGACATACTCAAATGAGTTGAAAATATATGCACATTCATACACCTGTGCACAAATATTTACATTAAATTTATTCATAATTGCCCTCAAAATGAGGGCAATCAAGATGTCATTTATGATCCATCTTGAGTTCATTTTTGTGAAACTTATAAGGTCAGTGTCTAATCCCAACCTCTCTCCTTTTTTTGCATGTAGATGTCCAATTCCAGTACCAACTGACTGTTGTTAAATGGATAAAGAAACTTTCATGCATCCATATAATACAATACTATTCAGCAATAAAAAGGAATGAGCTGTAAAGTTACAAAAAGACATGTAGGAACTGTAAAAAAACAACAAAAAAAGCCAGTCAGAAAAAAAAACATAATGTATGATTCCAACTATAAGACATCTGGAAATGACAAAACTGTGAAGATACAAAAGATTAGTTTGCCAGGAGTTAAGGGGAAAGGCAGGTGGGCAGGGATAAATAAGCAGAGGATGAGATTTTTAGGGCAGTGAAACTTCTGTATAATTATGCTACAGTGAATAAATGATATGCATTTTGCAAAACCAAGAGAACTGTACAGCACAAAGTGAACCCTAATGTAAACTATGGATTTTAGTTAATAATGTATCAATATCAGTTCACTGATTGTGACAAATACACCCTGCCAATACAAATATTAATAATAGAGGATTGGGCATGGTGGCTCATGCCTATAATCCTAGTATACTGGGAAGCCCAGGCAAAAGAACTGCTTGAAGCCAGGAATTTAAGACCAGCCCGGGCAACATGGCAAGATCCTGTCTCTACAAAAAATTTAAAATTTAGCAGAGAATGGTGGCATGCCTGTAGTCCCAGCTACTCAGGAGGCTGAGGTGGGAAGATTGCTTGAGCCCTGGAATTCAAGGCTGCAATGAACTATGATTGCATCACTGCATTCCAGTTTGGGCAACAGAGTGGGACCGTCTTAAAAATGTGGGGGGAAATATGCCACAGCTGGCACTTGGTGCAGGGGTAATGGGAGGGTATACAGGGGAACTCTCTCTACTTTCTGTTCAGTTTTCCTATAAGCTTAAAACTGCTTTAAGAAATAAAGTCTAACATTTAAAAATACATTCATTCAAAACAACCAAAAAGAATACATACAGACATGCAGATCTATATTTAATCAGTATTTTTATTTTTAGATTTTCTGTACTTTCTAGGTTTTTCAGCAATATGTGTTCACTGCTTTATATTTACAAGTTTTATTTAAAAATAATTATGCCAAATAAAAAACAGATTTGGCATCATCAAAATGACAGTATGATACACATGTAATTAAATCCAGAAAATTCTGATCCCTAACACTGTTTTCCAGTTAACACAATCTCTAACTCTTTTTTTTTTTCCGTCTTATATTAATTAAAAATAATGCTACTTCACCATGTGACTTTCTGGAGAGAATAACTGAGAAAAACTCTTTAAAGATTAAAATTAAAAAAGGATGATATCCTAGGTAACTGCTAAATATTATTAAGGATGGGAAAAGGTTTTCTCTTTGATTAGAGCACCAGTCCTGGAAGGATTCAAGGAAACCTCTAACCAACTAACAAAGGCCAAACTTATCACAAATTAGAAACACAAAGAAAGCATTTAACTAAACTAGTCCAACTGAAAGGCCATATGAAGAAACAGTTTTAAGTATGAGTCACAGGTTACCTAAGACTTCTCAACCTGGGAAAAAACTTGTTCTGTTTGAATGAACAGAACAACTGTCCTCCAATATTGTTCTGTTTGAATGAACAGAACAACTGTCCTCCAATACAGATGTTTTCAAATTTGTAACTAAGAATTTTCCGGTTAATCTTGATATAAATATTCTAATTTGATAAAAGTAGAAATAAGCTTTTCTAAAGTTCTCTTTGATGGCAAACAGATACATAAATTTTGCTCTCTTAAAAAAACAGTTTCTTGTTATTTACTAACTGATGAACTTTTAAGACTTAAAATAAATCAAACTGACAATCAAGCTCCTCTCCCTACCTGTATTTTATGTCATTTTCAAATCTTTGACAAAAATCAATCATTGTACAGACTGTTCTTAACAAAATAAACTAACAACTTTAATCCTTCACTGAGAATGGCTTTAACGTAATAATATGGCATAACCATTAATAGGCCTCAACTATTAACCTAACTAAGTAGCTTTCAGTAGTACCATAGTTCCATGATAATGTGTGCTTTCTTTCATTTCAAGGAGAGATTTATTTCATACTGAAATTATTTAAACAAGAATCGATTCAAGAACAGGTGTCTCAGGCTAGATTTGGTATTTCATAAGTAAGCTTTGTGTTAGAGGATGATAAGAATAAATTTAAAATTTTAATTGAACAATGCCAGGCACCAGAGGCCAACTGAAAAGCTTAAAATGCTAAATAAAGCTAGGTGCCAAAAAGGGCAAGCTGGTCATTACAGTTGTTTACCATCATGCAACAAAAATATAAAAGCTCTCCATTTCTGAGGTGTCTTATCCACACAGTGGACTGTGGCCTCTGTTCATCACTTCTCTACTCTGGGGTTGTCAGAGGCATCTGAACTAGAGCAACTCCAACTTGAATAGGGGCTGGGTAAAATGAGGCTAAGACCTACTGGGCTGCATTCCTAGGAGGTTAGGTATTCTAAATCACAGCATAAAACAGAAGGTCAGCACAAGATACAGGTCATAAAGATCTTGCTGATAAAACAGCTTGCATAAAGAAAAGCCTGTTAAATCCCCCCAAAACCAAGATGGTGAGGAAAGTGACCTCTGGTCATCCTCACTGCTCATTTTATGCTAATTATAATATATTAGCATGCTAAAAGACACTCACACCAGTACCACTGACAGTTTACAAATATCATAGCAACATTGGGAAGTAACCCTATGTGGTCTAAAATGGGGAGGAACTCTTCAGTTCTGTGAGTTGCCCACCCCTTTCCCAGAAAATTCATGAATAATACTTGAAGTGAAATGAAAGAAAGCACATATTATTATGGAGCTACGGTACTACTTGAAAGCTACTTAGATAGGTTAATAGTTAAGGCCTATTCATGGATATGCCATATTATTACATTAAAGCCATTCTCACTGAGGATTAAAGTTGTTAGTTTTAAGAGTTGTTTTTATTTTGTTAAGAACAGTTTGTACAATGATTGATTTTTGTCAAAGAATTATTGTTTAGCATATAATCAAGAAATAACCATAAAAATGGGCAACCAGCAGCCCTCAGGGCTGCTCTGCCTATGGAGTAGCTATTCTTTATTACTTTACTTTCCTAATAAACTTGCTTTCACTTTACTCTAGGAACTTGTCCCAAATTCTTGTGTGTGAGATCTAAGAACCCTCTCTTGGGGTCTGGATTGAGACCCCCTTTACGATAGCAGGGTTAACCTACAATAGCATGGCATAAAACTGTCCAAAGTGAAGGAGAAGTAATTTTTTGGATATTTACCATTTCACACTATCTATAGTTACATTTCTTCATATTAATTAAGAAGAGAGTTGACTACATTATTCTCACTGTTCTATATGGCCACTGAGAGAAAGCAAATTCTTCTTTCAGTGCTGCCAGGGATAACTGTGTCCAAATCTCCTTTTTGAATTAAGAAATGGAGTGATACTTCGCAAAAATGTGTCTCATACTACATTGATAAAAGACTGTAAAATAAGTTTGTTTTTTTTTTAAAGTCTGAGCTTTTACCTTTTCATTTCTTTCTGGTAGTCACTAGCCCAAATATAAAGAGGAGGCAGGAAAGGAGATAGAGTGATGGTTTTTAAAAATTCACAAACTCAACAGTCTTTTTCTGTGAGTTTTTGTTACCTGTGGCCCCTAATACAAAAAGGCATTTGATTAATTTAAATTAAACTAATTAAATGTGAAACTGGATAATAACATACTGTTTTACCAAAAAGGCATGTATTAGCCCATTTTCACACTGCTATGAAGACATACCTGAAACTAGATAATTTATAAAGAAAAGACATTAAATTGACTCACAGTTTCACATGGCTGGGGAAGCCTCAGGAAACTTACAATCATGGTGGAAGGCAAAATAGGCATGTCTTACATGGTGGCAGGTGAGAGAAGTGAAAGCAGAGGAAATGCCAGATGCTTACAAAGCTTGTGAGAACTCACAATCACAAGAACAGCATGGGGGAAATCATCCCTGTGATTTAGTCACCTCCCCTCAGGTTCTTCCCTTCACACCTGCGGGTTATAATTTAAGATGAGGTTTGGGTGAGGACACAAAGCTAAACCATATCAAAGCAATAGCTTTACAATGCTAGTTTGCCCTTGACAACAGATAATATCTTCAAAATATAGCTTTTGGAACCATTTCTTTCCATTATTTTTGAAGAATGACATGAATAGACAGAGGGTTCAGACTATTTTTGAGCCACAACTCAAAGACTACATACAAACCTTTTCAGAAGGATTCTTTTCTTTGTTTTTTCTTTAATCATCTTAGCATATTCTAAAGACCTACTGGTAATTCATTTCCATGAAACAGAACTGCAAGGCAGTCTTTAAGACGGCAAATGCATTAATTTACATATATATTATTTTACGCATCTGTGGTTATTCCTGTTTTCACTCAATTAGATAGATTATTCCACTACTAAAATAGAGAGGAATATGTACTGATAAATATTTAGGGGTACATTATAGTAAAATGTCTTTTTATCAAACAACTGAAAATGCCACCAAATATATATTTTAATATAAAATCAATGCCAACCAAAATATATGTACCAACGTATAACACAGAAACCAAAATCGATACTTATCATTAACATATATTCTTTTCAGACTCAGAAAAATGTTCAAAGAAGAGATTTCATTTATTCACATGAGAAATATTTAAATTATATATCCACAATAGAACAGGAACAGTGATTTGCCCACATACACATTAATATAGGTCAATAATATATTAATTATATTCAGAAAAAGAAATAGTTTGAAGCTATTATCAGATTTTTAAAAACTGTCATGAATATAGACAAAACATTCATTACTCATACAATGGATGCTATTCTGCACAAACTGTAAAATCAGGGAATCTTTATATCTCCTCTGCATTTATTTTTGGTGTTTGAAATATTTTTCAATCCACATAATTTATCCTTTTTTTCCTCTCTCTTTTGTTTAAGACGGAGTCTTGCTCTGTCACCAGGTTGGAGTGCAGTGGTGCAATCTTGGCTCACTGCAATCTCCGCCTCCCAGGTTCAAGTGATTCTCATGCCTCAGCATCCCGAGTAGCTGGGATTACAAGCACGTGCCACCACACCCAGATAATTTTTGTGTTTTTTGTAGAGATGGGGTTTCACCATGTTGGCCAGGATGGTCTCGATCTCCTAGCCTCGTGATCTGCCCACCCCGGCCTCCCAAAGTGCTGGGATTATAGGCATGAGCCACTGCGCCTGGCCCCTTTTTCCTCTATGAGAATAAAATTTTTCAATATCCAAATATTTGATTATTTAACTGTCATATTCTAAATTATATTGGCAGAAAATGCATCTCCCAATGTAGTTTAGTATTTTTCTGTGTGTTTAATTACAAAATACAAATCTTTAATGGTAGTATTCATTATATCTTTGGCACTGTTTACACCAAGAGTTGAGTAATAACAATGCCAATCTTGTGTCATTTCCTCAATTCAATTAAAAAGTTTCCTAACAAGCAATTCTATATTAATTTGACTACTTTTGCAAATATTCTTCAAAAGCATAGTTTCATTTTTTTCTCCCAAATTAATGCAAATGTATTATAACATTAAATGCTAAATTTCTATAAATAAGAAACCTATTGCAAAAATTGCAGTTACCGTAAATGTAAACATTGGTTTTCAGTTTTGTCAATCAATGACAGTTAAGATTGAATACAAAATGCAAGGTTTATTTAACTAAAGCACTACCATTTTCATATTTTTACAGCTTAAAAAACACCTGCACTGAAGTACTCTCTATCAGATTTTTTTTTATTCACTTGAAAAATACAAGATAACTATCAGAACCAATTTTTTATTCACAATTGACTAACAGCTAAATTGAGATGCAGACAGTTTGATGCACTCTTCTACATAATTCAGCAAATAAGAGGTAGAACGAAAAATAATGTCCAGGAGTCTGATATCTTGGCATGTCATGAGGAAGTATTTTTATCATCCCCTGTCAAGTAGTACAGGTGTGAAGAATTCTATACCTAAGATTTCTGGTCACTTTACAACTATTTCAAAACCAGTCCAAATGCCATTTCTTCTAAGTTTTCTGGCTGGAATGACTACAACCTCCAATTCCTTGGGGTTTCTTTTTTTTTTTTCTGAGACACGGTCTTACTCTGTTGCCCAGGTTAGAGTGCAATGGCATGATCCTAGTTCACTGCAGCTTTGAATTCCTGGGCTCAAGCAATCCTTCTACCTCAGCTGCCCAAGCAGCTGGGACTACAGGCATGCGCCACCATGCTCAGCTAATTTAAAACAATTTTTTTTTTTTTTTTTTAAGAAACCAGGTCTCACTATGTTGATGGGCTGCTCTCAAACTCCTAGTCTGAAGCAATAATCCTGCCTCAATCTCCCAAAGTGTTGGGATTACAAGCGTGAGCCACCGCGCCTGACCATCTTTGGATTCTTGTTTAAATCTTTATAATAATATCACTAATCACATTTTGCTTTATGAGGCAGAATTTAAAAATATCTGTGTTTATTTCCTGTTTAGACTGAGAGCTTCTGGAGTTACAGGGACTCTCTTTAACCATCTTGAGGTTGACAAATACTTTCTTAAAGGGCCAGATAGTAAATATTTTATGCTTTGCAGGCCACATTATGTCTCTGTTACATCTTCTTTTTAAAACAACCTGTTAAAAATACAGCAGGCCATCCTGGTCAACATGGTGAAACCCCATCTCTACTAAAAATACAAAAAAATTAGCTGGGCGTGGTGGCGCACGCCTGTAGTCCCAGCTTCTCGGGAGGTTGAGGCAGCAGAATCGTTTGAACCTGGGCGGCAGAGGTTGCAGTGAGCTGAGGTCGCGCCACTGCACTCCAGCCTGGTGCCTGGTGACGGAGTGAGACTCTGTCTCAGAAAAAAAAAAAGAAAGAAAAGAAAAATATAGCAGGCCTTACAAGGCTGTGGGTGTTATAGTTTGCTGACCCCTGAGCACAGTATTTAAAGGTCAGGTTTTGAAGTCAGACTGGGTTTTCTGTATCTTAGTGGTTGTACTACCTCTGGCAAGTTACTTACTACATATAAAATGTGGATAATAAGGTATTGTGAATATTAAATGAGATAATATATGTAATGTTCTTAGCACAGTAACACAGTATGGTTCACTAAATATTAGCTATCACTGTAATATTATCATGATCAAGTGCCTGAACTAAGCAGTACTTGATGTTTATTGAATCAAAGATATCCGAAAAGACATTCACGTACACACATACAACTCAGATTTTATATAAGAAAATGCCTTAATCTACAGTTTTAAATGCAAAAGTATTTTTAACTTATTTTCAGTTTTAATGAAAACATTAGAAATAAAAATCTTTAAAGTCTTAATATTAGAATAATTTTAACCAATGCAAATATATGAAGGTAAAGGTCTACCATAATAAAGCTTATAAGAAACCAAGAGGATTAATTCTAGTGAAATTTTGTTACAAACAATAAGGCCATCACATTTTAAAAATATTCTTCAAACATTTCCATGCCTATTACTTCATTTGCTCTTCACCAGAAACCTTTGAATCACATAGATAAGATTATATTTTATTTGATAGATTCAGAGGAAAATTAAAAATTTTCAAAGACCATTCTGCTTATCACAGGCAATTTAATTAAAAAACAAAACAAAACAAAACTGAGTAACGAGTACTGGCCAGTATTATTAGGCAATGAGGAGACAAAAATAAATAGGACAAGCTTCTTAAACAACTCACAATATAGTCAAAGAAACAGGTAAATAAACTTTAAATATAGTGAAAACATGGGGTCAACTGGAGGGAAATATCACAAAGGGAATGATACTAAAAGATCTGATTTCATGAGACGAAGTAGAGGAAAGATATTCTCTAGAGAGAAGGAATTACATGTTCCCAGTATAGCAGTAAAAGCAGACAAAACTTTCAAGGAATAAACCTGTAGGTGGACTAGTGAATTATGGAGTGCAGGGCACATTTTGAAAAGTAAGATGTTTATGTGAAAGGGCATTTCCTATATTCTAAGCAAGAAGTTTCTATACACTAAGCAGCCATGGAAGGCTTTAGGAAAGGAGAGAAAGTCATATTTAGTTTTGAAAATATCATTCTGATGGCAGTGCAGAAGACAGATTAAAAGGAGATGGATTCTGAAAGCAGAGAAGATTTTGAAATAATTTGTCCATAGAGGGATTAGGCATATGTAGGCAAGTTAAAGAAACGTATACTTTCCTATGACCTAGCAATACCACTTCTAGACATATGTATAGCTTTCTAATCAACACGCTGTGAAATATTTGATGGCTGATAAAAATTTAAAGTACAAAGATAGACATAAATAGAGCAGCTGAACAGGACAGAGAAATCAGAAATAGATCTATATATTACTGATTGATTTTAGACAAAGGCACCAAGGCAATTCAAATAGGAGAAGTTTTCAACAGATAAGGCTGGAACAACTGAATAAAAACATGGAAAACAATGACCTCAAACCTTAAGTGACACATAAAAATGAGTACTAGAGGGATTACAGATCTAAATGCAAAAGCTAAAATATAAAGATTCTGGAAGAAAACGTAAGAGAATATCTTTAGGTCATCTATCTTCTGCCACTGGCAATCCTGATTCTCAGGCCTTCAGACTCAAACTAGAATCTACACCATCAGCCCTCTAGCTCTCTGGCCTTTCAACAATAATATACTACTGGCTTTCCTGGGTCTCCAGCTTGCAGATGGCAGACCATCAGACTTGATAATTGTGTGAACTAATTATAAGGTACTGACTTTATAATAAATCTTTCAGGCTCTATCTCACTATATATCCTAATGATTCAGTTTGTCTGGAGAACCCTGACTAATACAGTGGGCCATATAGTTTCTGTTGCAACCATTCAATTCTGCCACTGTAGTGTAAATGCAGACATAGACAACATATTAACAAACGGGCATGAATGTATTCTAATAAAACCTTATTTACAAAAGTAGGTAGGGGGCTAAATTTGGTCTGAGGACCATAGTTTGCCAAGCTCTTTTTTAGAGCATTAGATTTTATATGTAATACACTGTCAGAGGCCTCTGTAGCTTTGCCACCATCACCCAGGTGATAATATGGGCAGTAAAAATAATTTTTATAGTATAATGTGAAAAAGTTTGTAGACACTGCCCTAGGGAAACTAATATATATGCACGAAGAGATGTGCATAAAAATACTCACTATGTCACTCTTTATAATGGCAAAAACTTAAAATAATTTACATGTTCACCAATGGGGCAATATATAAATCATGATACAGATGTACAAAAATTACAATAGTTGAATGAACTCAATTTCCATTATTAATGCATACATAAAACAAATGGGTGCCTTCTAAGATGGTCGTTTATGACAGGTCATAAAATATTAATCTTCCCTCTGAAACAGAGACATCATATAATTTTTAAAATGTAAATATCATATTCTGAATTCAATCTAGGTATTATATTTCCAAACAATGCAGACAGACTTCTGTACAGATTCTAGTATCTCAATTTGGGTGGCCCCATAGTTGGTACTGGATCTAATCTAGAAAAGAGGAACATATAATGCCTATTTTTTGCCAAGGTCATATTATTAATTCTAAATTATATGGAGCAAGATTTGCCAGATGTAGCAGCAGAAGCAGCTATTTAACCTACTCTCCAACTCCTACACTTGATTTTAGTGAACACAGCAAGATGGGCAGTGGCAGCAAAGAAAGAAAAATACTGGTGATTTACTCTTTTATCAACTGCTTTTTTCACCATGCCTAAAATCCCACTGAAGTGTTCTCATTTATCCCTAGCCAGACCTAGATATACTATATTCTCCCAGAATAATAGCTTCAAATATAATATACAATACCCAATACCTAGAGAGGAGAGGACCATGCTACCGTGCTTCAATACTATGTTTTTGGTTGCTTACATAATCTCTGCTGGTCAGGCATTATGTAGCTCCTTCTATTCAACACAGAGGTACCACAGTGTTTTCTCAGTCAAAGGCCCTCACTTTTATGTATTTCTAATATTCAGATCCTTAGAATCTGCACAATTCCATTGCTAGTGTTTAGGAAAAAGACTGGTCTGTTTAGCGTTTAGAAAAAACTAAAAAAACCCCTCTCTACTTTTAGGTAAAAGTTACTTGGAAATTATCACCTGGGGTATGTTCAGATTCCTAAGCATTAGCTCCCACAGAGTAGTGCCTTCAAAGGGGCCTATTTTTGCTTCTCTTAGTATTATATACATATTAGAACTCCAAGACAAAATGGTTTATTCCTAATACACCCTCTACTCCCAGCCATCGTCTTATCAACTTGGAGAGCTTAAGACTAACAGAAGACTGTTTTGTCAGGAAGGTTCTCTGATTGGGGTCAGTGATTGCTCTACCTAAGAAGGAAACCCTGTGCCAGAAACTAAGAGAAACTGGTCAGCTCCTTGATAGGAGCATATTTTTGATGCCTAATCAGTTTGGATACTGAGATTTTACTGGGCAACCTAAATAAAACCCAACAGAAGTGGAAAATGATCTTCATGTGGGCTGGGGGAGCTGGGTACCCAAAGCTGGCTCTCCTTGGGAGGACTGCTAGACAAAAAGCTATCAAGCAGTTTCATTAATGTTGACTGTTAAAGTTAAAAGAAGGCCTGCTGAAATTCTATAACCCAATTATGCTATCATTACTATTTTTTTTTCTTCCCATAAAACTAAAGTGGTAATAATAACATACGGTGATTTGGAATATATAAAGCACTGTCAAATATATTATCACAGTGAATGCTCATAACAACTCTGTAAGGTACACAGAACAGGGAGGTTAAGGGACACTACCCAAAGTCACACAGCTAATAACTTCTGACTCCAAATCAATGACACTGATCTGTCCTGGTAGATGATGTTCTTCTTCACTCTTTAAGAGCCCAACTCATGCATCTAGTGAAGTCTCTAATTCTTGTAGCCAGAGACAATTTTTCTATACTCTGGTGGCCCACAGGACTTTATACCTATCTTATGACACTACTTTTTTTACATTTACAGATGTATGGGTCTCATGATACTAAATAACAAGATCCTGAAGGGTCATCTTTACATTCCCCATGGCATTTAGAAACATTCAACTTTTTACTGAATGATTAGTGCACTTCCTGTTTATGATAGAGATCCATTTTTTAAAAGAAACTTTATTATTAGAAACATTATAAATATAAATGTGTCCATTATATATACCTAATGAAGTACTTGTTGAAAGTTGTATTTTTTCAAAAGTAAAGTTAGACCTCAAAATCTGAACAAGAATGATAACTCTAACTGTATCTTTTGGGAAAATCAGTATCACTTGTAGCAATTTCTTGCTTCCAGGGAATATAACCTGCATTAAGTTTAATGGCTACTTATAATAGCAGACTGAACTTAAATTGAATCAAAGGGAGGACCTCTTCAGGAAAAGATGGAGGACTCAACTCTAATTCTTTTCAATAATTGCTAAGAATATTTTTGATCCCTATATTTTGGGAAGCAAAAGAAAGGAAAGAAGCCTGATACCAAAGTACCATCTAAGAATGTTTATGATTCTGTAATCTGCTTTTGAACTTCTGCTAAAGACAACAAAAATGCATGAAGAAAGTCTATTACTTAAATACACACACACACACACACACACACACACGAGTCTTTCTTTCCACTGGAACCTAATGTAGAAACCACTATAGAACTTTCTTACTGAACAACATCCTTTTGGAGGAAAAGAAATATGTATAATTCCACTAAAGATCATGGATTTTATTATTTCCTATTCTATGAAATCAGCCTACAATTTATATAACCCTGAGGAAGGGAGATAAAGAAATTATAGATTCACATCATACCCAGAGCTCTTGCATATAAAACTAAACAAAAGGGATAGGATGCATTCTTGACTTTCTTCAAAATTTCAATAATTATCTTGTTTGTAGAATCACTCTAATGTGATTTGCTTAACATGTTTTAAGCAAATAAGACTCTGTTATCAAAATACAACTAAAAGATTGCAATCTTCTTTTTCTATACTTTGACGTTTGAGTTGAAGGTGGCTAAGACTCAAAGACTCATGTAAGTATGTCTAAGGAAAACAAAAACTCAAACACTTAAAAAAGGAAGAAAGGAAGGGAAGGAGGGAAGGAAGAAAAAAGAAAGGGTGGGGAGTGAATCAGGAGACTACTAGCTCATGTTAGAAAAAAAGTTACTTACTTTGTAATCTAGCTCCACTAGAATGTTTAAGACATGACTCAATTTATAATAATTTAATTTATACCAAATCTTTGTGAAATACACATATCCTAATAGGTATATCAGTATTTATAAAAACACTGATAATTTCTGAATGGTTATCAAGGCTATGCGGCGCAGACATCCCACAGGAAATTAAGAACATCTGGATTCTATCTCTAGCTCTAACAACCTTAGATAGGCTCCAAATAGACTTTAGGGGATTTTCCAGAAACTTTTCCAATGAAATGGAAAAGTTTGCCCTCCACAGTGATGTTAAAGCTAATTACGTATTACTTTTTCCTAAATCACATCTCTTTTTTTTGTGTATATATATATATATATTTTTTTTTTCTTTTTTTTTGAGACGGAGTTTCACTCTTGTTACCCAGGCTGGAGTGCAATGGCGCGATCTCGGCTCACCGCAACCTCCGCCTCCTGAGTTCAAGCAATTCTCCTGCCTCAGCCTCCGGAGTAGCTGGGACTACAGGCACGTGCCACCATGCCCAGCTAATTTTTGTATTTTTAGTAGAGACAGGGTTTCACCATGTTGAGCAGGATGGTCTCGATCTCTTGACCTCGTGATCCACCCTCCTCGTATATATTTTTTATTGCATTTTAGGTTTTGGGGTACATGTGAAGAACATGTAAGATTGCTGCATAGGTACACACAGTAAATTACACTGCCTTCCTCCCCATCACCTTTATCTGGCATTTCTCCCCATGCTATCTCTCCCCAACTCCCCACTCCCCACTGTCCCTCCCCTTTCTCCCCCCGACAGACCCAAGTGTGTGATGCTCCCCTCTCTGTGTTCATGTGTTCTCATTGTTCAACACCCGCCTATGAGTGAGAATATGCGGTGTTTGATTTTCTGTTCTTGAGAATGATGGTTTCCAGGTTCATCCACGTTCCTACAAAGGACATGAACTCATTGTTTTTGATGGCTGCATAATATTACATGGTGTATATGTGCCACATTTTCCCTGTCCAGTCTATCATCGATGTGCATTTGGGTTGGTTCCAGGTCTTTGCTATTGTAAACTGTGCTGCAATGAACATTTGTGTGCATGTGTCCTTATAGTAGAACGATTTATAATCCTTTGGATTACATATTATATAATGGGATTGCTGGGTCAAATGGAATTTCTATTTCTAGGTCCTTGAGAAATCGCCACACTGTCTTCCACAATGGTTGAACTAATTTACATTCCCAACAACAGTGTAAAAGTGTTTCTATTTCTCCACAACCTCTCCAGCATCTGCTGTCTCCAGATTTTTTAATGGTCGCCATTCTAACTGGCGTGAGATGGTACATTCTTTTGATCCACATAGGACCTTTTGCAGAGCAACTCAAAGTATTTTATTGAAAGTACTGAATTAAATTTCATGACACTTCTGCAAAGAGTCAGATACTACCTACATTTTTTTTTCAAAGGAGGCAAAAGAAATGAAGGAACCAAAGTTACTTTGCTGATGTCATAGCTCCCTATTTCATATCTAGTGTTGTAGCTTGTGGAAAAAAGATGCTTAGTCCCATGATAAATGACACTAACTGAAATGCCTCAGGTAAAAATGTTGGACTTCCCACAAGATGTGAATGCACAGAATGTGTACTGTCTTGCTTAGCATTTATCCTGATCACTTAATTCAGTATCTGTCACACTGTAAACACTCATTATACATTTGTTTAATGAATAAAGACTATTCACAGTAGCTAAAAATTACTAGTTATGAGTTCATATATCAGATACTAAGTGCATTACATATGTTATTTCATTTAATCTACCAACAATTCAATAAAGTAAGTTATTACTCTTCATTTTACTGATAAGGAAACTAAGACCTAGGTTAAGTAACTTGTCCAAGATTACAAAACAAGCCACAATTTTAATAAGGTAGCCCAACTTTAGTTCTTATTTAAAGATCATGATTGTAGAAAGAAAAGCACTAGGCTACCAGTAAGAAACTCTTTTCTGTATTTTACTCCATCACCACTTCCTTGGAGAGGAAGGAAATTTCTCACTGATCTTTCTATCTGCTTGTAATACCTAACATAGTACCTTAGACACATTACTATTCATTAAATGTTCCCTGAATACAATTAAAAACACATAAACAAATTAGGCTTCATTGTCCTCAACTGTAAAATGAAGATGAAGTTACCAGCAAGGTCCACCTCAGTGGTTCTCAAAGCATCATGGTTCCTATACCTAAAACTTTTGTCATAAATTAAAACTCTCAGGCTGCATCCCAGACTTTCCTTATCAGAAAATGGTGTTTTATGAAGTCTTCCAGGTGATTCTCATGCATCCTAATGATTATCCAGTTTGAGAGTCACTGAATTACTTTATATGATGATTATTTCATATTAAAATGAGTTCAATAATTTTGAACTCATCCTAGAGTGAAAGCATCCTAGAGAGTGAAAGACATAGCATTATTATTAAAAGATTAAATTATGCTTCCTGAAAAAAACTCAGTGATTTTGCTAAATTCACATAAAACCAAGCATCAGAAATGAATTAAATAATAAAATACTTTAAAAACAAAATACTGTTCTTCTAGATTTTATCTGGAAAATGCATAGTATTCACAGATCCAGAGGAAAAGACGAGTATGTTCCATGAAGGTCTACCTAGAAATCTAATAATTTAGTAATGAAGTGAATCATCCCAGAGATCTCACATGCTGCACAGGTTCCTTACCTGACCAGTGTCCAGTGGAGATGCCAGATCTGTCTGTGCATGTCTCACTCACAGGCCTAAACACAGTCTCCCATCCACCAGTAGCATAACGCCAATTCTGAGATTCCAAGATGAGTGTTCGCTGGGTGCCATATGCGATCATGAAGCAGTAGACCACATGATGGAGTTGACAGCCATAGCCACAGCCTTTGTTGATATTACATACCAGCTTCTTGGCTTTGCTGCAGTCCTTGGGATTCTGTCAGGAAGAAAGAGAAGTAAAGTAAGCTATACAGAGAGGTCAATGTCTCTCTTTCTTTTAGCTATTAGTTTCAGCAGTACATGAGCAGGTTTGTTTTATAAATTGTGTGTCGTGGGGATTTAGTATACACCTCAAGTAATAAGCATAGTAACTGATGTGTAGTTTTTTGATCTTCACCCTCCTCCCACCTTTCACCCTCAGGTAGGTCCTGGTGTCTATTACTCTATTATTTGCGTCCATATGTACTCAATGTTTAGCTCCCACTTATATGCTGCTGCAAAGGACATGGTCTCATTCTTTTTTATGGCTACATACTATTCCATGATATATATGTACCACATTTTCTTTTTCCAGTCTACCACTGATGGGCAACTAGGTTGATCCCATGTCTTTGCTATTGTAAATAGTGTTGTTGTAAACATATGAGTGCACGTGTCTTTATAGCAGAATGACAGATATTCCTTTGGTAATATACTCAATAATGGGATTGCTGGGTCAAATAGTAGCTCTCTTTTAAGTTCTTTGAAAAACTGCTGAACTACTTTCCAGTGGTTGAACTAATTTACATTTCCACTGGCAATGTATAAATGCTCCCTTTTCTCTGCAGCCTCACCATCATGCTATTTTTTGACTTTTTAATAACAGCATTCTCACTGTTATCTTATTCTGATGGCATGTCACTGTGGTTTTGATTTGCATTTCTTTAATGATTAGTGATGTTTCATACTTGTTGACTGTGTATATGTCTTTTGAAAAGAGTCTCTCATGTCCTTTGCCTTTTTAATAAGGTTGCTTTTCGCTTGTTAATTTGCTTAAGTTCCTTATAGTTTCCGGATATTAGACCTTTCATGGCTTGCAAATATTTTCTCCCATTCTGTTGGTTGTCTACTTACTCTGTTGATAGTTTCTTTTGCTGTGCAGTAGCTCTTTAATGAGAATCTAGTTGCCAATTTTTGTTTGTGTTGCAACTGCTTTTGGCGTCTTCATAATGTAATCTTTTTCAGGGCCTATGTCTTTATGGTGTTTCCTAGGTTTTCTTCTAGGGTTTTTATGGTTTTAGGTTTTACATTTAAGTCTTTTGTCCATCTTGACTTAATTTTCATATACAGGGAAAGGAAGGGGTCCAGTTTCAATCTTCTGTATATAGCTAGCCAGTTATCCCAGCACAATTTATTAACTAGGGACTCCTTCCCCTCAGCTTGTTTTTGTCAGCTTTGTCAAAGATTAGAAAGTTGTAGGTGTATGACTGTATTTCTGACTCTCCATTCTGTACCACTGGTCTATGTGTCTGTTTTTGTACCAGTACCATGCTGTCTGATATGGCGGTACATGGTACTGGTTTCATGGTGTTTGGTACCCATACCATGGTTAGTGTAGCCTTGTAGCATAGTTTGAATTTGGGTAATGCAATGCCTCCACCTTTGTTCTTTTTGCTTAGGATTGCTTTGGCTATTCAGGCTATTTTCTGATTCCATATGAATTTTAAATCATTTTGTTTTCTAGTTTTGTGAAGAATGTCATTGGTAGTTTGATAACAGGGAATAGCACTGAATCTGTAAATTGCTTTGGGCAGTATGGCCATTTTAACAATATTGATTCTTCCTACCCATGAGCCTGTTTTTCCATTTGTTTGTGCCATCTCTGATTTCTTTCAGCAGTGTTTTATAATTCTCCTTGTAGAGATTTTGCACCTCCCTAGATAGCAGTATTCTTAGGTATTTTATTCTTTTTGTGGCAATTGTGACTAAGATTGCATTCCTGATCGAGCTCTCACCTTGGACATTACTGATGTATAGAAATGTTACTGATTTTTGTACATCGATTTTGTAGCATGAAACTGCTGAAGATGTTTGCCAGATCTAGGAGCTTTTGGTTAGGGACTATGGGATTTTCTAGGTGTAGGATCATCTTGACCAAAAAGAGAGGTAGTTTGACTTCCTTCTTATTTGGATGCCTTTTAGCTTTTTGATACGCTGATGGATTTGGCTTATGATTTTGTTGAGGATTTCTGCATCTGTGTTCATCAAGGATATTGGCCTGATGTTTTCTTTTTTTTTCTTGTGTTTTGGCAGGTTTTGGTATCAGAATGATGATGCCCTCACAGAATGAGTTAGGGAGGAGTCTCTCCTCAATTTTTTGGAAGTTTCAGTAGGAATGGTCTTCTTGTATGTGTGGTAGAATTTGGCTGTCTGGTCCTGGGCCTTTTCTGGATGGCAGGCTTTTTATTAGTGACTCAATTTCAGAACTTGTTATTGGTCTGTTAAAGGTTTGAATTTCTTCCTGGTTCAGACTTGGGAGGTTGCATGTTTTCAGAAATTTATCTATTTCCTGCAGGTTTTCTAATTTGTGTTCACAGAGGTGTTCATACTAGCCCTGACGGTGTTTTTGTATTTCTGTGGGGTTGGTGGTGATGTCCCCTTAACTTCTCTTTATAGGTGACAAGTACCAAAAATCATAAAATAGGCCAGGACTGATCTAGCATATTTCTTATTTAGGAAAGAATCCTGCTGGATTGGATTTCAATGAATCCAATGAAAACTGTATGTACATATTTAAGGAGATTACAGTGAAAAGAAAGTTACTTAGAAAAATCTCTAAACAAATGTGAAATTGGGCAGTTACATTCAAAAAAATCTTTTACTTTTTTTTAACATAGCATTTTCCTTTTTTAAAAATTTTAAGTTAAAGGGTACATGTGTAGGTTTGTATACAGGTAAATCTGTGGGTTTGTTACACAGATTATTTTGTCACCCAGGTGTTAAGTCTAGTACTCATTAGTTATTTTTGCTGATCCTCTCCCTCCTCCCACTCTGCACCCTCTGATAGGCCCCCAGTGTCTGTTGTTCCCCTCTATGTGCCCATGTGTTCTCATTATTTAGCTCCCACTTATAAGTGACAAAATGTGGTATTTGGTTTTCTGTTTCTGTGTTAGCTTGCTAATGGCCTCCAGCTCCATGCATGTCCCTGCAAAGGGCACAATCTCATTCTTTTTTATGGTTGCATAGTATTTCATGGTACCTATGTACCACATTTTCTTTATCTAGTCTACCATTGATGGGCATTTAGGTTGATTCCATGTCTTTGCCCCTGTGAATAGTGCTACAGTGAACATATGTGTGCATGTATCTTTATGATAGAATTATTTATACTTCTTTGCATATATATCCAATAATGGGATTGCTGGGTCAAATGGTAGTTCTGTTTTTAATTCTTCAAGTAATTTCCACACTGCTTTCTACAATGGCTGAACTAATAATTTACACTCCCACCAGCAGTGTATAAGTTCTTTCTTTCACTTCTTTATTATTCAGTCTTTTACTTCTTTCACTTCATCACTTGGAATATGCAAATGCAATCATCTCTGAATTCAAAGTTACATACATCGATATCTTTAGGAAAAAAGTAAAACAGTTCATTCATTCCAGGAGCATTTCAGCATTCTGAGCTTATCTTCTATGATGAAACTCAAATTATCTTAAAAGAAAAACTTTAATTTCTCTATTAATTCCATCTATCTCCACAATTTTATATATTATAACAAAATCTACTTTTTCATTATGAAGTTAAAGCCACCAAGTAAACAGATATCTGAATTCAACAATTACAAAATATCAAGCATGGAACATTTTTAAAAAATCATATTTGATGATAGCTATCAGCCATTTTCACAACTGAATGTAGAACATGCTCTACACTGGCTCACTTGAGAAGTATTATGCCACTTTTTAATTGGGAGATCCAGACAGCAAATGTTTAGCTAACATGAGAATATCTTTTTTTTCCCATTCTAAAGTTCAGCTCTGCTTTAATTTGGACAAGCTTTTGCTAAATTATTCCTAAGGCATCTTAGTTCTTCATATAACAAAATTAGTCTGAGAAGTTTTCCTAGCTGTTTTGTCTACAAGAAAGAGGATGGGTGACTCTAAGAACAGAATCTTTTATCTTACATAGAAAGAGGCAATGTAAACCAGTTCTCAATTTATATGAGCCTTAAATAATGCAGTCACCAAACACTAAATCTAAAACTATTTTCCAGGGATATCATCTGTCCTGTCAAGCAGAGAGCCCTAGAAACAAAAGCTGTAGTCTATAAAAGGATTCCAAAGGAAAAACTGAGAAGGGTAAACACAAGTTACCTCCAGAATAGGTACCTTTCATATTCAAATACGTAACAGCAAGCTGGTCTTTTTTTTTAGAACAAAGCAGAATGCATACCATCAAGATACCTTAAGAGTTAAGAGCCTTTATGAATCAGAGAATCCTGATAAAATTCAGCAAGATTTGGTCAATATTACTTCCACAATCAAGTAGTAGAGTTACTGATGCTTTGAGACTATGAACTTATGGCAGACTCTTAAAGCAATAAGCATTCTCACACTCGTTGCTATAGCCACAAAAGATCTGAGAGGAACCGAGGAGTGTGGTATCATGTGGGAATGGGAGACATGTGTCATTTAATTTCTGTATAATATTAAATAAGAATCTTGGGAATAAATAATATTCTCAAACTGATCCAAAGTTTTATTACTGACTCAGTTTATCAAACGAATGGACAAATAACATAGACATTTTTCAGATTATCATGAGAAATAGAGCACTTGAAAATCACTAAAATTCATACGAATGAAAAAGAAAATGTCCTACATATCTTCTTCAATAAACCATTTCTTTTAGAACAGTTTTTAGATGTACTGAGTTACTGCAAAGACATTACAGAGAATTCCCATATATCTCACACTCAGTTTTCCCTACTATTACATCTTACCTTAGTCTTTTTTTTTTTAAGGAAAAAAAGAGTGAAGGAACATAATAATTTAAACTTCTGACCTTTAGTTTGGAAACTACGGATTTGCTATTTAAAAGAAGACTCTTATCTGCATGTAAGAAAGTTTATTCACTGTGTTAAGAGTCTGATTAGAATCTAATGCTTTGAGCACAAGAGCTGAGACCTTTAAAAGGGCAATCTGAAAAAGTGGCGTAAATCATGATGCTTAGTGTACCTCGAATCAAGCTAAAGATAGACTATATTAATCCTTTTCTGTTTGGGTCAGAAGGGACATGAAGAAAGGAGAAAATCCATTACGCATGATTCTGAAATGAGAAAGGTATATACATATAAGGTAATCAATCGAAGACTTGAAGAGTAATAAGAGAAAATCAATGACTGTACTGAAAACAGTAAATGAAACACTGAAATGGTTCAGAGCCACAGTCCAAATTTTCTGCCCAAATAATACTTAAAATTCTAGAAAATACAAAATAACTCCGTCATGAAAGTTCTAGAAAAAGGCAGAAGACACTAAGGAATAAAAAAGGCATTTATGTTCATAACACAAGATTAGGTTTATCAGAGGTACATATCTAGAAAAAAACAAGTAGATATTTCTAAGGCAAACGGTGATGATTAAAAAAAATAATAAAGCAACAACTCTGAAATGAACAGAGATTTATTCTGATGAAAAGGAACTTTATAGAAAACCCCTATTCTGAGCTAAGCCTTTGTTATCCAGCATTGCTACAGAATAGCAACAAATATAAAGAGATTTATGGGACCCTATAAAAGGGATATACAGCCATAGTTTCGTAATTTTCAAACTTCTTACCAAATAGCGCTTCTCAGTAACCACTGATCCTAGTTTTATATACTATCCAGTTGATGTCTGCAAAAGACTTGAAAATGTGTCACATCCATGAGCAAGATATACAGAAGAGTCTCATTTCTAAAAGAAGCTTTACTTTAAACTATAAACATAATAAATTATGTTTTATGAGATTTTTGTATATGTGGTCTACTTAAAAGTCAGACTCACCAATAGGCAGATATATTCTAGCTCCCTGCAATAACGATAATTTGAGTTTTAGAAACACAAGGTAAATGGGACAGATCCAAGATGGCCGATAAGGAGCAGCTCAGGATTGCAGCTCCCAGCGAAAGCACGGAGGGTGAGCGGACACCACATTTGCTCACGGATTTTTATTGCACACAGACCAGAAGATTCCGAAGTGGAGGAGCACAGCGGGTCGCCAGCGCACCTATTTCAGCCGGCGCCCTGGCACGGTGGTTCTCCGTACAAAATACACGGGTCCGGGCACCGTTTTAGCTGGTGATTGGAGCTTTAGGAAGACAGAATCGCCCATTCAACTGATAGAAAAGGGGACTGAAACAGGGAGCCAGGCCAGGAGATTTCCGGGAAAAAAAGTGCCACGAATCTCAGCGCTGCTGTTCCAGCCGGCGCAGGCGCAGTGGGTCGCCGCATGGGAAATCACACAGATCCTGGTGCCTTTTCAACAGGCAACTGGAACACCTGGAGACAGTACACCCTTCAACTAAAAAAAAAAGAAAAGAAAAAGGCTCTGAGGCAGGGAGCCAGGTGATCAGGCTGGGCAGGTCCCACCCCCACAAAAAAACAGCAATCTGAAAGGCTCTGGATTAAGACCTTCACAGCAAGCACAGCTGAGCCTGGGACAGTCCAGCTCTGTGGGGGAGGGGCATCCAGCATTACCGATGCAGTCCACCACTACGGAGGTAGTCCGCCATTGCTCTGGCAGCCCGTCCTTGCCAAGGCAGCCCACCATTACAGAGAGAGTCCGCCACTACAGAGGAGGGCCACCATTGCCAAGGCATTTCTACCTATACCTGTATAAACAGGACTGCAGGGAAGTTCACACGGCAGCTGGGCAGAGCCCACAGCACCTCAGCAAAGCGTCTGCAGGCAGTGACTAGGCGGCCTCCTCGCTGGGCAGCGCAGCCCTAAAAAAAGGCAGCAACACAACAGAAACTCATAAATAAAGCCCTAACTCCCTGGGACAGAGCACCTGGGGAAAAAAAAAAGGGGGTTTATCAGTTCTGCTGCAGCAGACTTAAATGTACCTGCTCAGCAGCTCTGAACGAACAACAGAGCTCACGGCTCAGCACTTGAGCTCCTATAAAGGACACACTGTCTCCTCAAGCAGCTCCCTGACCCCTGTATATCCAAAGAGTCATCTCATAAAGGAGAGCTCAGACTGATATCAGGCTGGTATCCTTCTGGGACAAAGATAGCAGAAGAAGAAACTGGCAGCAACCCTTACTGTTCTGCAGCCACTTCAGGTGATGCCCAGGCAAGCAGGGCCTGGGAGTGGACCTCAGCAGTCCTACAGCAGACGGGCCTGACTGGTAGAAGGAAAACTAAGAAACAGAAAGAAATAACTTTATCATCCACAAACTGGACGTACACTCAGAGACCCAATCGGAAAGTCAACAACTACAAAGACAACAGGTGGATAAATACACAAAGATGGGAAGAAACCAGTGCAAAAAGGAGGAAAACATCTGACACCGGAACACCTCTCCTCCTCCAAGGGATCACAACTCCTCACTAGCAAGGGAACAAGGCTGGATGGAGAATGAATCTGATGAATTGACAGAATCAGGCTTCAGAAGATGGGTAATAAGAAACTTCAGTGACCTAAAGAAACATGTTCTAACCCAATGCAAAGAAACTAAGAACATTGAAAAAAGATTTGACGAAATGCTAACGAGAATAAACTTAGAGAGGAATATAAGTGAATTGATGGAGCTGAAAAACACAACATGAGAACTTCACGAAGCATACACAAGTTTCAACAGCCGAATTGACCAAGCAGAAGAAAGGATATCAGAGGTCAAAGATCAACTTAATGAAATAAAACGAGAAGGCAAGAGTAGAGAAAAAAGGGTAAAAAGGACCGAACAAAGTCTCCAAGAAATATGGGACTATGTGAAAACACCTAATCTACATTTGATAGCTGTACCTGAATGTGATGGCAAAAATGAATCCAAGTTGGAAAACACACTTCAGGATATTATCCAGGAAAATTTCCCAACCTAGCAAGGCAGGCCAATATTCAAGTCCAGGAAATACAAAGAACACCACAAAGATATTCTTCAAGAAGAGCAACCCTAAGGCACATAATTGTCAGATTCATCAGGGTTGAAATGAAGGAGAAAATGCTAAGGGCAACTAGAGAGAAAGGTCGGGTTACCGACAAAGGGAAGCCCATCAGACTCACAGCAGATCTCTCAGCAGAAACCCGACAAGCCAGAAGAGAGTGGGGGCCAATATTCAACATCCTTAAAGAAAAGAACTTTCAACCCAGAATTTCATATCCAGCCAAACTAAGCTTCATAAGTGAAGGAAAAATAAAATCCTTTATGAACAAGCAAGTACTCAGAGATTTCATCACCACCAGGCCTGCTTTACAAGAGCTACTGAAAGAGGCACTAAACATATAAAGGAACAACCAGTACCAGCCACTCCAAAAACATACCAAATGGTAAAGAGCATCAACACAAGGAAGAAACTGCATCAACTAATAGGCAAAACAGCCAGCTAGCATCAAAATGGCAGAATCAGATTCACACATAACAATATTAACCCTAAATGTAAATGGGCTAAATGCCTCAATCAAAAGACACAGAGTGGCAAATTGGATAAAAAGCAAAACTCATTGGTGTGCTGTATCTAGGAAACCCATCTCACACATAAGACACACAAAGGTTCAAAATAAAGGGATGGAGGAAGATTTACCAAGCAAATGGAGAGCAAAAAAAAAAAAAGCAAGAGTTGCAATTCTCGTCTCTGATAAAATAGACTTTAAACCAACAAAGATCAAAAGAGACAAAGAAGGACCTTATATAATGGTAAAAGGATCAATGCAACAAGAAGAGCTAACGGTCCTAAATATATACGCACCCGATACAGGAGCACCCACATACATAAAGCAAGTTCTTAATGACTTACAAAGAGACTTAGACTCCAACACAATAATAGTGGGAGACTTGAACACCCCATTGTCAATATTAGACAGATCATTGACACAGAAAATTAACAAGGATATCCAGGACTGGACCTCAGACCTGGACCAAGCAAACCTAATAGACATTTACAGAACTCTCCACCCCAAATCCACAGAATATACATTCTTCTCAGTAGCACCACATCGCACCTACTCTAAAATTGACCACATAATTGGAAGTAAATCACTCCTCAGCAAATGCAAAAGAACAGAAATCATAACAAACAGTCTCTCAGACCACAGTGCAATCAAGTTAGAACTCAGAATTCAGAAACTAACAAAGAACCACACAGCTTCACGGAAACTGAACAACTGGCTCTTGAATCTTGACTGGATAAACAATGAAATGAAGGCAGAAATAAAGATGTTCTTCGAAACCAACGAGAATGAAGACACAACATACCAGGATCTCTGGGACACATTTAAAGCAGTCTCTAGAGGAAAATATATAGCAATAAATGCCCACAGGAGAAGCAAGGAGAGATCTAAAATTGACACCCTATTGTCAAAATTGAAAGAGCTAGAGGAGCAAGATCAAAAAAACTCAAAACCTAGCAGGAGACAAGGAATAACAAAGATCAGAGCAGAAAAGAAGGAGATAGAGACACAAAAAACCCTTCAAAAAATCAATAAATCCAGGAGCTGATTTTTCGAAAAGATCAGCAAAATAGACCACTAGCCAGATTAATAAAAAAGAAAAGAGAGAAGAATCAAATAGATGCAATAAAAAACGATAAAGGGGATATCACCACAGATTTCCACAGAAATACAAACCATCATCAGAGATTATTACAAACCAGTCTATGCACATAAACTAGTAAACCTGGAAGAAATGGATACATTCCTGGACACTTGCATCCTCCCAAGCCTAAACCAAGAAGAAGCCAAAACCCTAAATAGACCAATAACAAGGTCTGAAGTTGAGGCAGCAATTAAGAGACTACCAACCAAAAAAAGCCCAGGTCCAGACGGGTTCACAGCTGAATTCTACCAGACATACAAAGAGGAGCTGGTACCATTCCTTCTGAAACTATTCCAAACAATCCAAAAAGAGGGAATCCTTCCTAAATCATTTTATGAGACCAACATCATCCTGATACCAAAACCCGGCAGAGACTCAGCAAGAAAAGAAAACTTCAGGCCAATATCCATGACGAACA